>JAZGTK010001275.1:0-42443 GCA_036877625.1 Ambastaia sidthimunki
TTCTTAGAATCTCCTTAAAATCTTGTTTAAAAGAATGAATAGGTGGAGTTTCAATGGTCTGCAAACATGCTACAGAGACATTACGTGGAAGTGCTATAAATCTATCTGCAGCAGAAACTTCTGATCTCCCACCCCTCTCGAACCCTCCGTAGTTTCGCTTCTTTAAGACCTCGGATGCCTTTTCAAAAACAAACACAACGAAGCCGATAGCACAGCAGTCTGGGCACTTGTATTGAAATATGACGGAACAAAAACCGAGAGCAGAAATTAAAAAGCAATCCGTCTGGGAGAAATGAGTGACACATTGTTTTTCGATAGTATCTCTCTCTTTCTTTCTCTTTCTTTTTTTCTAAGGAGAGAGCCAATCCAGACTGAATTCCCGCCATGAGTAAATACAGAGGCAAACAGTGAGCCCTTCTCTAACAGTGCCTGGTACAGACCTGGTACAGAAAGAATAAGCACCATTTGACTGTTTGATAACCTGATAAAAACATAATTGGAGAATGTAAAATGCATATATATTTTCTGCCCAAACAAACCCAGGTCACGCCATAGAAACTGCGCTTAGCAAATCTTTTGTGTTTGTGAGCATTTACAGTGGGTGGGTGACACCAGGATTCTGTGATTTTGTGTGTCTACACCCGGGTCATGAGGACAAGTTGAGTTTGTATGGTCACTAAGAACAGAAGAACGTGTCCTATCACGGTGGCTATGTTTGTTGGGACCTCACTCCGTTGGATCAGCATGAGATCTTATCATAACCAAATTGTCCAGCTTTGTTCTCCAGACAAAGAAATGGAAAGAAAGTGTTTGAGAAATTATAACATTTTTAAACAAAAATAAAAGATACTGTTTGTACAAAATATGGCATCTCTCAAAGCCATTCAATTTAGAGTAACTTCACTTTATTTTATTTTTTATTTTCAATTCAAATGTCATTATTTATTTTGTTCCTTCCACCCCAAACTCTCCAAGCCAATGTTGATATGTCAGGTTGGTCAGGATTCTCAAACAAACCGGAATGTTTACATTTTTTGGAGAATCAACCCACAGATTACTTGCTTTACAGTTACAGTTACAGTTACTTTACAGATTATGGCTCTACATATTAAACCGGATTAGTAAAAAGCATCTGCACATAAAACAATTACACACTTCACCTAAATATTTAAGCCTCTGACATAATATGAAACTTTATTCAGACCATAAAGTTAATTTTAAAATATCATGTTCAAATATCAACAGTCTCTTTTATAATGTCAAAGATTAAATAATGATGTCACACTCGTACCACACAACAGAATCATGACCACCGCTGACATGGCTGCACTATGCCAAAGATATACCAAAGAAGATAAGATATACCACTATGCCAAAAGAATACCCCTCATTGGCTGTCCAGCTCTCACAGCAGTGTGATGTAGCAAGTGTCAGAATAGAAAGCAGATAACATCCACTGGCGCTAAAACAGCTGATTCAGGGAAAGCCACAGTCTGTACCACAAAGCTGACCTTCCCCCCCAGACATAACACAGGCACAGCCCAACAGGATGGAGGCTGATTGGACGGTGCATAGAAAAACAACAGGGCCCAAAGAACATGATTATATTTTTGGAGGGCAGTTTCAGTAGTGGACACAGACACCCAGTGCCTGAACTATATTGATTTCACTCTGTGCTATGAGAGGTTCAAAGGTGAGGCACACACAGAAATGTTGGGCAGTGCAGTGATATCACCTTTTCGAACCATTTATACAAAAGGGCAGAATGTCTCAGAATTCCACAATCCAGTTTTATATCCAGTTTTTAAAAGCTACACTGTGACATTTGAATTATGTTTTTATATCAATCATAGTTACTGTATTGTGCAGAGTAAGAAATTCATAATTATCTCATGTTTTTCCATCATTATTTTTCTTTTTAAGTAGTCAATCTAATAATAAAAATATAAATAAATGAAATAAAATAAATTATGATAAAATTAAATAAAAATAATACAACAACAACAACAATAATAATAATTAATATTATTATTATTATTTCCATCTTAATAATTGTCCCTCTCTAAACACAGTCATCATATCTGGTTTATATTGACTGGTCCTAACAGCTATCAGATGAAGCTGGAATAGTTTCTTAAACAGCTCCAATAACTGGTAACTAAGACTCTTTTCTGTAATCTTTCTGTAAACTCTTCTGTCATGGTCATCTGATGTGCTTGACTGCTCTTTAACAGCTCATGATAAATCTTGAGGATTTTGATTAAGAATTTACTATGTTTTCCTTATTTTTAATTATCTGTGTCATAATGTGTAAAAACAAAAGTAAAATATCTTTAGCAGCCCTACACTAAGATGTTCTTTAGCACACAAGTTTCTTTAGCTAACATTTCTTTAGCAAATTATATCTATATTCAGGTCTAGACATCTAACTTTGCTCTTATCTCATACAAATTTCACATAATCCCATCAGAAAAAAATTTAAATGGTTGAATATACAGTCATTATTAATCATTATGATTTCAATGGGAATCGATATATAGTGCAACATTAATGTTCGGATGAAAAATGCAACAGTGACACATCATAGGAAGTTACATGCACCTGCAGTTACAAGGAATACAGGATGTCCACAAGTTCAAAGTCCACATATTGTAAATGTATAAAAACATGGAAATACTGACACAGGGATCATTAGAAATGTAATGTTTTTATGTTCTGTTCTATTCCTTACATAGTTGAAGTGCTTCTTTTTTCACTAAATTAATTCCATCACTGACACTGAAAGCAGAAACACAGAAATAAAGTTGTAATGTGGTAAACCGCATGACTAAAGCTGGGTGTGACCAGAGGCCTGGTTGTTAACACATTTACTATCTAAGGCCTTTCCCACACACCCACATACACACTCACATACACACATACAAACAAAGGTTGCTTTTACATCTTGTTTAATCATCCACTATTGCAAACAGCAACATATAAGCCTCTAACTGTCCCTCCAAATAGGTGACAGTCTCAAATTCAAGTAACTTGTGTTTTGCAAGAATAGTTTTATGAAATATTTTTCGTACACGGCAGTCTTGAAACCTAAGAGATTTAATAGCTTTTTTTGCTGTTGCTTTCATTATATGTACATTTCGTTTGTGTTGACTACTCAGTGGGCTTGACTTCATACGTTCAGTAGCTGTTCTTGCAGGGAAAAAGCAACAGCCAGTCTTACAGTGTCACCAGAGCTAATGAGCGTTTGATCACTTCATCATCATTCATGCGGTAACAACTCTAGTGATGTACAACACAGAGTAAACGAATCCAGCACTGCTGGGCTACAGGCAACATTATCTAAAGCAAAATGATGAGCCATTAGCAAATATGATTCTGACCAATCACAAACATGATAGCACTGTTGAAATATGAGAAATAATTCTAAATAATTATCAGACTGAATTTTATCATTCTGTATCTGAAGACGATTATTGATTATTAATAATAATAGAGTAATCATGTGTTTAGTAAGATACCAAATAAAATATTAATATAAAAAATAACAATATTAGAAAAGTCCCGTTTAAGAAAAAAATACGCTAAACGTTTTATAAGGAAAAGCAACAACAAAATAATTATATTTGTTTTTTTTTTAATGCAACTACAAACCATTTCTCCTCTCTCCCAACAGGTATCACATCTATCACGCATTGAAATTTTGTACTGGTAAAATTGTAACTGTGATAATTTAATTTATAATTTATCTATTCGGGTGGCTGTGACTTTTTAAAACACATTATTGACACAAACAATAGACTGTGTGCCTGTTGTGTTCATTGAATTCGTTTTACATTGTGGGGTTAAAGTACACATTAACTGTCTGATAAAAATGTGTTTGCAGTTGCCTATAATGTAGCCTAATAAATAGTATAAAATACGCAATTCATTGTGGAAAGCCGTCATTCCTGTAAATATCTGTAAAATTGTGAGGATGAGTTTTGAACCTGTTTATCGAACTGCGACCTAATTTCGAATAATGGTGATTTTAAATTTGCTTTCTTGATTTCAAGATAATAAACAACAGAGTATAGAGATAATCTAAAGATTATTATCACCGTAGAGATTATTACCACCGTTAATTAATTCATTTCACATCACATTAATAATTCTGTAGGGAAAATCCCCCTGTATTTTAATTTAAAATCGACCGCCTGACAATTTTGTATTTTAATAATTAAAAAAACCACCTGGCTTGCTATGCTACAAGTCACAGGGCAACATAATAATCTTCACAATGTTAAAATTAAAATAGTTATTATTAATAATTTTATTATTAATATTATTTGTTATTATTGTTTTATGTTAATTGTGGTATAAAATAATCACATTTTTAATAAATCTGTTTTAACATAACTAAGAGATTACATGTGTATAGTATTACAGTATTGTAGTTAATATAGGCGAAATAATTAGAATAAGTGTGACTGTGGTTGTTATCAATAGCCAAATTTAAATGTATATTTAAAATCTACTAAATTCTTTTGATTTAGACTTTTCCCGTTATGAAATAATTTCAGATTATCTGTGGTAGTGAAGACAGCAGACGATTTGATTTCATTACGTCTTTGATGAATCTTTGGGTTAAACTATCAGACAGACACACATCATGGCAGAGAACAGCTCATCTGTCAGATCACTGCAGGACAGACAGCAGACTGACGCCCGGATCATGTATTCACACACTTCTGTGGAAATGATCTGGATAGCGTCTGTAGCTACTGCTAATGCTCCACTTCTATTGAATTGTTTTAATTCTTCATTTCCATCGCACTTATAGTTTTCTCATGCAGAAACAATAAAGCGAGATGAAGACATAAGGGAAATAAAATTAGAATTTTATACTTGTGCTTTATAATGAAAAAAGAGAAAACAATACAATAAGCATATTTTAAATAATGCAAAGTATTGTTTTGACATGTTTTATTCAAATTTATTTATTTACAATTATTATTGGGCAATGTGATGTTTTTATAATATAGCCCGTATATTACATTTTCAAGTATTACAAACTGAATTGTTTTGCATTGAATTCGTGAACGCATGACCAAAACACCTCAAAAATAATTCTCTGTTGGTCATCAAATACGCTGGAAGCCAGAGACTTGAATGGTTAATCTAATTGACATCTTCCAACACCTGATCAGGTCACAATTCAATGTATATTCCGTTTGAATGAATCATCACCTGTTCAAAGTGAAGTACTCTAATGCCTATTGCCCGCTGTGTGTTTGTGTAGTCCCTTACAACCCGAAATGATGACCCGTCGTCTTAGATGAACTAATTAACAACGACCCACATTTGCATAGACACAGTCAAAGTTCAACATCAAAACAAAGAACATGTGATTTCATCACTAAACTTTATACATCAGAGCACAGCCACCCACCCCCCCACCCCCCAAAAAAAATAATTCAGAAGAGCTTAACTTTATTCAGATGACGTTTTGCGTATGTCATGCTTTAGTATTGCTTTAGTATTTTAGCTTTTCGACCATGTTTTTTAGCTTCCAAACATAGGCTATATATTTTTAACTATCACTCTAATTAACTATCACACTAATTCACAAACCTGGATAAGCGTTATACATACATTATTTAGACAAAATAAATAATAGTTTCTAAAACAATTGCTAAATCACCCAGGCTATTTCTATTCTAGTCAATAACTGAACGGCGCTTAGGGTTCGCTTGTTCTATAAAACCCATTAAAGTAATAAGAATTTTCCTTTCATTTTTGAATTTGTAGTAAGAAATACAGGGCTCGCATTTTCCACTGGCATCAAGGCCATCAAACTAAGTAAGGTGGAAAATGAAGAGCAGCACCCCTATAGAGCAGATGTGTTTGCTCAAGCTGCAATCCAATCAGAGGCTCGGAGCAACAGGAGGCGCCTCCTCTCTTAAACATCGTCACGAGTGGACGGAGAACTTCCATTCCTAATGTTCTCCAAGTCCTGCCACCACATAACCGCTGGATCCTGCGAACACCAACTTATGGCAAACCACCAATAGGTCAGTGGTGATTTTTTCCTACCAAACATTCCGTCTTGCTTATGAATTTCTCATCTATTTCTTGTTAAAAAGGTGTGATTTCGGTATCAGCTAAGAAGAGCGTAAATGAGTTCGGGTAATGTTTTGTTACGCAGCCTCTCTTATCTGTTGTGGGTCTTATCAAGCGGTTATCACTTTTCTGCAAAGACATATTACGTTTTGTTTCCTATCTGATACGCTGTGCGGGATTTTTGTAATTATGATGAGGCTGCATTAAAAGCTCATGGCACGGACAGATTCAGATGTTTGGTGTAAAGCCCAGTGTGGCTTGTGTACTTGTGTGTATGAGTACTTTTAATAAAGTTGTGTTCGGTCATTCACGTCGGATAAACTTTCACTTTTAGATCATTTATACAGTCGCATAACAAGCATGAAATGATGCGGGTAAGTTTGTTGCTGAACATTACGCGATTTCTGAAGTGAAACAGTGACTTAGTGATAAAAAAAACTGAGCATTATAAAGGTAACTTTCATTCTATATTTGCGCAAATGTTAGAACAATACACATTATAAAGGCGTTGTGGTAAAGGTTTCAGAAAAGTTTGAATGTACCAGATTGGTTGGCATCTTTGTTGCCTGGGTGCTCTGAGTGCTTCTTCTCTCTATGGCATAATTTGGCATTTTAGTGAGACCAGATTATATCAATAGCACTTTCTCTCCTTTATTTTCGTTCTTTTATTTGGAACCCATTTATGCTTTATTTCTGGTTATTAACAGTTATGTTAAATGTATGTTTTTGTTTTCAGTGCACCCTGCCTCTCCATTTTCCACACACCGTGAAATATACAAAGGATCCTGGATGGACCTGGGTGATCATAGCTGGTCCATGGTCAAGCGTGAAGTGTCCAGCAGCAACCCAGGGTCTCCGGCTGAGCAGACCTACCTGAACACTGATCGGAGGGACCGGCTGAGATCAGCGTCTCCGACGCACCTGGAAACGGTGGGAATCCGTCGCGCCGAGGGCAGGCCCCTACACTCCTACGTTCACTTCGGGCATCCCAACAGCGCCCTGCCCAATTCAGACGACGTCACACTCTTTACGGACTTAGACCAAGGCAACAAACTCATCATCTCAGGTGGACACACCAGGGACGCACATAAGGGAGGCCTTATTGTGGACCCTACCGACATGTATCAAACCCTGGCCATCGCCGCTGCCCAGAGCCAGGCCGGTTATAACGACTCGCCATCGGCCAGTTATATGCACTCCAATCCTAATTCCCCGGTATATGTTCCGACCTCTCGAGTTGGGACAATGCTACCGAGTTTGTCGTACCTACAACCCAGCGTGCCATCGCAGCCGAGCCATGCAGTCAGCAGTCATTCGGTCTGGTCACAGTCCGCCCCGGAGAGCCCGTCTTACAACACTGGAAGCCCACATACCTCCAACCGTTTCCATTACTCTCCCAGTCCGCCGATGAATAACGGCACATCAAGGGACACCAGCTATACTAATCCATTGACTGTAAACAGCCGAGAGCAGTATCTTTCACGACCAATAAGTGGATCTTATAGCAGCCCGTATTCTCCTTATGTTGCACCGCAACTACCACAGTTACAGGCGGCGTGGGCAGCAGGGCCCTTCGAGAACTCCATGCTTCATTCCTTGCAATCCAGAAGCGCACCGATATCTATTAGAGGACCAAACGGAGGTACGTTATATTTACCATTTGTCAGCTAAATTATCTTTCTATAAAACTATATAATTAAAAATTATATACCACCTTTCCCAAGCCACTTGTCTTTTTATAAAAAAATGTTTTTTCAGTCTATGAAAACACATCAGACTTAAGATAATTTCAGATAATTTTATTAAAAAAATTATTATACTACAATATACACATACAGAATCTACTAAAATTGTTGTTGAAATTATTATTTGTGGATTAAAAAACAACATATTTTTCTTACTGTCTAAAAGCCTATATTGACCAAATTGTGGACTGGTGTGTAAAAAAGCGTTTAGAATTAAGGATAAAGTAATTTTTATTAAAAACAAAACAAATTGCAAACTGAAATGAGAAAAATATATATTTTTTTAAATTTCCTGGGGTTTAAGTAACTGTAACAAAAAAAGTCATTGACCATTTGGTTATATTTCTGATGTAGGCAAGAACTTTACTTATTATAAAGCCAGTATCAATACAACACATAAATTATATTTAGGGCATTTAAATTAATCAGCACGTAAATACACTAAATACACCGCCGAGCCATGTTTTGTATTATTTAAAAGTGCAAATTTTTATAATAATTTACTATTAAAAATGAGAAAAGAACTATAGGGGAAACATGCATTTCAAACTGGCAGACATATCGTATCTGTCATTAATTCCATTAGTCTGTTACCATTAATCTTTGTTACCAATCTGGCGCACAAAAGTTGATGGTGAATGTTAATGTTGTCGACTGAAGGCGATTTGTCTGTCTCTGTATGTCAGATTTACTGGACGACATGGCAGAGAGCCGCGAGTGCGTCAACTGCGGCTCTATGTCCACCCCGCTGTGGAGACGCGACGGCACAGGTCACTTTCTCTGTAACGCCTGCGGTCTTTACAGCAAAATGAATGGACTCAGCCGGCCATTAATTAAACCCCAGAAGCGTATGGTGAGCATCGACTCGACGAGCTTCTTAACCACTCAATTTCCTGCCTTTTTATTTCAAACAATAGCCAGAGGTTATCTGGAAACATCTTCACAGGTCTACTCCCATAATAAACGCTATTTTTATTGGCAACGCAAGTTCACAGACATTAATGGACGTTAATTGTTTAGGTCACTAAAAACTATTTATCTTCCTTATATAAAGCAATACTCTCTCCTTCTCTGTGTATATATATACATACACTGTTTACATAAATATGTAATTTTTTTTATAAGAAAATTGTCGTTTTTTTTAATGGGAAAATATTTAACAATTTTGAGCCCCTTATTTTTAAAGGTCATTCATTAAAAAAATGACTTGCATAAGCAAATTAAGAATTTATGCAGATAAAATGTACTACTGTTTTCTGTTTTAAAGTGATTAAATCTGTCAGGTTTGATTTTCCCTCTCTTGCTACACAAGTGTGAGGTGTTCTTGCTCTTGTATTATTAATTTTATTATTCTTGCTTTACTGTTTAATTAATAACATTGTACATTTCTTTTGAATCAAGTCGTCTTCAAGACGGATTGGTCTGTCTTGCGCAAACTGTCAAACGAGCACTACAACGCTGTGGCGCAGGAACGCAGAGGGCGAGCCAGTTTGCAACGCGTGTGGACTTTACACAAAATTACACGGGGTATGTTACACCACACATTCATCCAAAAACAAGATTGAAATGATGTCTCTAATAAAACTGGCAAGCATATTAAATACACAAAACAATTTCAAAAGGGGAAAAGGGTATAAAAAAAACAAATGGTTACATATTTAATAAAATCACTATAGTAATCTAAAATATTTTGATCAGGTCCCTCGACCACTTGCCATGAAGAAAGAAGGTATTCAGACAAGGAAAAGAAAACCAAAAACCCTGAACAAAACAAAGGGATCATCTGGTATGTATGACACATAAACACATTATAAAGCAGCTTTCATTTCAGTACATTTCCATACTGGTCAAGGTCAACCAACTCATTAAAATTTTTCTCAGGAAGTAGTTCTGTCCCCATGACTCCCACTTCCTCATCGTCCTCTAATTCGGAGGAGTGCACAAAGAACAGCCCTTCATCAACGCAGGTGCCAGTAACAACAGTAAGTTAATGCAATCTTTATTTTTTGAAGTGACACATTTGCATTAAATTTGACATGAATAGCAAAAGGTTAGCATTGTGTAGGAAATGTACATTTCAGCAATAAAATGAGTCAACAATGGGCCAAACCTTACAGCTTAAAACGTTGATTTACATTAATCATCATTATTGAGTTCCGGTTGAAAAATTATACCTGCATTACTCATGACCTTACACCATTTTGAAATTTTAATGAGACGTACAAGCGTTGTTCAAACCGACCATTTGTTGCAACATAAAGACCTGCTGTTAATACTGTGTTGTTTGATCCAGGTTAACTCTTCAACACTGCTGGGCCAAGCTGACGTTCCAGGCACGACAGGCTCCATGGTAAAGTACCCTGGCCAGGAGAGTCTCTACACCAATGTAGGCTTGACGTCCACAGCTGACGTGGCAACCTCCGTGAGAGGGGACACTTGGTGCCCTATGGCCTTGGCCTGAACCATGGCATTTTGAGATGGGAGCCAAATGCCGTCCTTCTGCTCTCCTGAAAGTTCCTTTGGCATTGTGCTTAAAAAGGCCGGTTCCAGCAGGGTGTGGGGTCATCATCCACTTTTGGTGCATTAGCGAGAACTTATTTGTTCCAAATACTCCAGTTTTTTATTCACCCATGGAATACTCTGACTGGACGTTCATAATGGAGGTTATCGTGCCACTCTGCACTGGAGGACAACACAAGAGAGTCAGCTTTAATATGGCTTTGGTATCTTCAGAGCATAACAGCAGCATGAATGTTGTTCAAAGGAGTAAGTGGATCAAACATTTTTTAAATAGATTTGTATATATAAATGCTATACTTTGCCCATCTGGAAAGTCAAGGCTTTTGACTGGATTATGGTGATCTGAGGGGGAAAGAAAGGTTGATCTGTTTTGAAACTGGAATTGAAGATAAAGTACCGAGGTCATCTTACTGATGAATGCCAGCATATTTATGAAGCTACAGTTGTTCACATAACACATATATTTGTCAATAAAGAGAATGTAAACTAGAGTAGAGCTGAACCCTTTTGTTTTAAGCATGATGTCATCACAGTGTGGATGTCGCTCACCTTCCGCACACATTCTTTATGAAAAAGGAAAAAAAAGCTCTTATCAGATTGATGGTTCTGTGATGGTTAAATACAGGGTATCAAAGATTACAGGAACTCATGTAGTGTCTTGTTTGATTACACGGTTTTCTAGAGATCACTGTCAAATTAAAACAGTCTAATCAAGTACATTTGTTCAGAAAGTAGATTTTGTTTTGTGAACAATTTTAGAAGTGCCAACCTGCAAAAATACAACATGAATGTAAAAAAATGTAAAAAATATGATACAAAAAGCGAAAAAATACAGAAAGCATAAATAAATCTCTGTCAGAACAAACAGCACTCAGGATTTCCCGTCTGATGCATATTTTGTTACAATACAAAACTACAAAAAAGCTTTGTTGCAATGTTTGTAGACGTAAGACTACCTAACTTATAACAGTGATGCACAGATATCAATGTGTGCTACATGCTGTTATTTTTAGTTTTTTACTTTCAGTTTGATACACCCCTCTGGAAACAATGTTTATTCTGAATCTTGCTTTCACAATGTTTTGATTGATTTAGAGAGAATAATGTGTGTCAAAATCAACCAGTTGTGAAAGTACAAGTTCCTTTAAGCCACAAACAAGGCTCACAGTAATTAAAGCCCAAACAGCTTAATTAACTAATAAATGAGTCTCAAGTGTTCATCATTTACCACCTCTGAGTTTGGCTTTCTAATGCAGTTTAAAGCCACACCAGCCGTCTTCACAAGATTACTGTTAAAAGCACCAGATTAATTCTAATTCAGTGAAAGGGAATGATGATTTTTGGACGATCTGACAATCGTATGTGTCACAGGGACTTTGCATAAACAGCACAAGTCACAGTGTGCTACAGTTGATTTCCTGTCTTTATAACCTCTACAGTTATTTATTTCTGCAAAGTAGTGTGTTTCTTAAAGGGTGTTTGAAATATTTTATTTGAATTAATGTATTTGTATTTTATGGTTTTGCTTTGTAGGCATAATTTTGATCCCCAAATCATTCTCATCTGGGCTAAACAATTTGCGATTTTATGCTTTTCTCGTTTTGAAAATATTTAAAGCAAATATGGACAAAATTGCCAAGTGTCACACCCATTGTAAGATTCATTTTGGGAGATTCTTTATATACTTCACATGAATGTTTTTATGAACCACTGGATATAATTTAAATGTAATTACCATAAATGTAACAGCATGATGTTTTTTGTTCATTGTCATCATCAGTCATCCAGTAATTTTTATGTTAAAAGTGTTCTCAAGTCATTAAGTCTCCCTGTTGTTTTCCAGTGTACAGAGTATGGAGGACATCATTGTTAGATATATTTTGAAGAAAACTATGCAAACTGAATTCTGTCATTCAGATTAGTTCTTTAACACTGGAACAATAAAAAAGAGCGCAACTAAACTGGTTGTGTTTGCTTGCCTGTCCTTATTTCTATTTAAAAGGTATAAAAGTTTAACCAACCAAACAAGCCATTATTTTGCATTGATTTTCCAGCCACATTAAACCAAGTGTACTCACAGTTCACAGCTAAATGGCTGCTTATAGGTCCAAGATTATTTTCTGTTGTTTTAATGATAAAACTTTTGTTTTATTATTTTAAAGGGCAATCGACTAAATCTAATGTCAAAACAATATAGTTTGCGACACCTTTTTAGTGCACAGTCATCGCAGATTAAGCTTAAACAGTTAAGAGTTTAGCTAAGCCAGAGCCTAATGAATTATTAGTTTATGTGAACTTTGACACATGAATGTGCTGATCTTTGCCTCATGGTTGCACTTTGATTTACAACTGATTGATGAGCTCTCAGCTCCAATAGACAGAAGGTCTCTGATGTGATTTCTTGTCTCCTTTGTGGTGCTGGTGCGACACAGATAAATGTAGCACGTCCTGCCACTGATAAAGCATTTACACAACACCTCTTCTGCTAGAGAGCACTAAACATCAATGCCTTTACACACTGGAACCACAGTAATGTTTCTCTTTTATAATTATCTTATGTTTGACACATTCATCCCATATAACTGTTGAAATACATTCATCCTATTGGTGCTACAACAAACTTTCTTACATTGTATCTGTTGATATCTTCTTAAAAGTGTGACTTGGTCTGAAATCAGTTTTCATTCCCGTATTCACGTTTTTCATCTATCCGCGTTTGCCGATTGCAACAGGGTAACACCAGCCCAGACGAGCATGTCTACAGAGCAAAGAGGCGCTCCCTGTTGCCCTTTTGAACTACACTTGCCCTCTTCGCTTCAGAGAGAAGTACCAGCCACAACATAAACCTCTGAAACACACACCATCAATAACAGCTTTGGCACAGGCCAACAGAATTCACTTAGACTGCGCTAACGTCACTTTACATTCCATCTGCCTTCTGCTGTCACCTACAGCTCCAGCACTGATTAAGATTTATTCTGATGCATTCTGGGTATCTGCCCAGGATATATGACAGAGTGCTGTTAGGTTTATAGGGGGCTGGAATCTTTGAAGGATTTAGGTAAATTCTTCTCTTTGTGATCAAGAATGGGGAGTGGCAACCTTGTGCAAGACTATCTGCCCAACAGTATTTCTAGTGGCATGAGATGGTATTGCATGTTCTGTTTTTTAAATGTGTAGATAACGCAGCAAGGGTGATTTCCATAAGAGCCGCTTTATAGTGCTTGAATTGTTTTTAATGTATAACAGTTGTAATATGTTTCTTATGATTTAAAAAATAATTAAACATAACCATAAAAGAGTTCCAAATTAGATACATTGTGAAATAAAATTGTACAGAAAGGCAAACACTTTGTCTCACTATGTCTTATTTAATTGGTAAGATAGAATATTTGTTAGAATAGAATGTTTTTGTTAAGGGGACACTGGGGCTAAATGTAACACATAGAAATGATCACAAGGGCTATATTTCACTAACTGTAAAGTCCCTTTTTAAAATGGTTTTATACATATATTTCAGCTACTTCAAGACTCTTGAGATAGAAATAGAAAACGTTTTGTGAATTCAATTGCCCAAACTAAGTTTTACAGTAGAGGTTGGATAAACAAGTGAAAATAATTGAAATATGACCTAAGATTAACATGGTGTTTAATATGTCAACACCAAAGAATGTTTCTCTTCTGTCCTAAACTCACAGTTAAGGACATGTTCATCACAATACCAAACATACCCTGAATATTTCTTTGTGTGAACTCTATCTGAGCTGTTTGAGTTTGGAACACTTTCTATTTCTATAAATAAACCAATTAGCTTTATTAAAAGATTTTTAGATAAGCCAAGAAACAAATTACAGACAAAATATTAATAGTTACCACAGCTTAAGAACATTTGCAAAATGATGAACAAATATTTATAAGACTGAAAATATATGGTTCCTGGAAAAAGCAATGAAGATTGTGTGTCTCCTTGGAGCACTAAAAGACAAACACAGACATGGGTGTTTGAGAAGTCTGTTTCTGGTAGAAATTTCTGGTAGACTTCACCTGGGGAAGCAAACTAGAGATTTTCATTATTAAAATTACATTAAATATAAAAGTACATTAAAGTATAATATGCGATCAGTGTATTAGTACAGAAACATGCAGAATATCATATCAATGTCTTGTTTTAAGCACTATTGTTCAGTTTCCTTCTTAATCAAACGTGGTGAATCTTGGTTTGGTTGGAGTTTGTGATGTCCAGCCCTGTATTTGGACAGTGAGTAAGAGGGTCAGTGTCACCCTCTCCTCTCTGTGATGGAGTTGAAAGTTCACCCCGAGCCAGAGTAAACATGGAGGAGGTCTCAGGACCAACTAAGTCCAGAGCCTAAGGGCTATTTGAAAAATGGCAAAGAATGGTTTTCCCCAGGGGGAGTTACCCAACAGATTTTGTTTAAACACGGTCTGTGTCTGCAGTAACCGGAAGAGATGCGATCAGTGACGCAGCCCTTGAGGATTCCGAGTAAAATTCAGTCAATTTTCCAACTGATCTTTCCCTAAACAAACAGAGTTGGAATACTGAAAAAGGAAATCCTGAGGATACTTCCTCAGGAATATGTGTAATAAATTACGTAGAATTGTGACATTATGAAGAACTTGTGGAATTAGTAGGCGGGAAGAGCATGTTAACACAGTTGCTATGGTGTTCTGAGTGGTTAATAGATATTTTAATAAGCAATAAACAATAGTAACTGTGATTGTTGCCTTCAGCACATCTATTAAAATGTTCCATAAACCTAGTTGCTATAAACGTGGCAGCTGTTTTGAGCATCTATTTACAACAATGCACATTAATAGGACATGTTTATTGTAAATACAGATTGGCCAAATTATTAATTACAAAGCATGAATTCTAGTGATATCACATTATACATGAGCTATCTGCACACGCCAGCTAGCTACGAAATCAAAATAGACTAACAAAGGAGCTTGAGGCATTATTTTGATGAAATGCTATTGTATTAGCAAATGTGTGTGATCAAAGAAAAAAGTGTGAGTGTAAGAAGGTGCAGAAAGCCAAGATGATAGTTTTGTTTTTGTTTTCCTTTCTGAGGAAGGGAAATTTGTATTAGCATAGAAAGAACTATAGGTGTTCAGTGAAACATGAGGGAAGGGCAAAAGTACAGGTCTGCAGTCTTAGAGAGAGGAAATACTAGCATTAGTCATAACTGACACTGACTCCTGCATGGTCTCCAATAATGATTTGGAGGATATGACACTTGAGCTTCCACAAGCTCTGTTTGGATTATGAAGGACCGTATGAAGGGCAATTGCGTATGAAATTTGTCTTATGAGGTCAGAGCTCGTTGATTTTAAGAAAGGGACTTTTTAAATCAAAACAAAGCTTTACCATTAGTTTTAGTTGAGGTTCTTAAATGTGCTGTTGAGTAATCAGTACTCTGTAACTTTCTATCACACGTTTCGCCTGTTGCAACAAACAAAACAAAACAAAAAACAAAGCAAAAACAATTTTTTTTCTCAGCTTTGTGCCAGACAAACTATTTCCAAATGTAAACATACAGTGTGTGAATCAGATTTTACTAGCAGTCATTTTGGCAAATGTCACAGCTTGACAGCTTCACTAGCGATTAAGATGTGCTAGCATTCTTATAGTGGCGCTTTGCTGTTTTTTTTGTTTCAGTTTCTTTTTCACCTTTTTTCCCTATTTCAGAACCATGTCTGTGAGCCGGCCACTAAATCATGGAGCTCATTTAAGTATTTTCTCCAAGTACTCCAGACATAATGCAAGTTTTTGCAGGGGTTCATAGCAAGGTCACTGCTATCTCTCCTCTCCCACTAGCTCAACAGTCATCTCACATCCAAGAGGCTTGGAGCTGAGTTCAACACATTGGTCTATGGGAAACTGCGCTCGCCGCCAATTGCAATACTTCTCTGCGTATTTCTGTCAAAGCTCGAGTCTTTTAAAAACAACACAATCACTGAACTCAGTGGAGCCCTATTTGAATCAATTACCTATGTGTCAACAAAACCAAATTCTAATCATTCTTAACAGAGCCAGTGGATTGTTATTGTATGTCTAAGCAGCAGAAAATTAGATCGATTAATCAATTGAAATTTGCATTTATTTAATCTTTTGTTATGTGTGATCACTTCATGTTGACTGAATATGTCTTTTTATCATGACTATACAATCTAAATACAGGTGCTGACCATGCCTGTTAGTTACAGTTACTAACTAGTCTTGTCAAATGTAAACAGAAACATCTCAATCACTTGATTTAAAAGAATATTTTCAATACTTTAGCCATTACTTTTTTTGGAACCTTTATGCATTTTAAGAAATGAACTCTTTATAATTTAATAAAAGTTTTGCTTAAACCATAATAGAACCACTTAGAGTCCCTAACCTGTTCATGAGCTATAAAACTCATTTTCATAACTAAATAACAAAGAACTGTTCTGCAGAAGCACATTTATCACACAATCAAGTACAAAAAGAGCAGCTTTAGATGTTACAACAGATGGTCTTACAGTGAAGTGGTCTGTGTGTATGAGACTCTGATTTGTTCTGGAACGGCCCGTCCAAACTATCAGCAGCCGCCTGAGAGCCAATAACAGACTGATAAAAAGACAAGAAAGCAAAGTAAATCATGAGTGACGTAAGGCAGGATACAGCACACAGGAACACCTCAGGAACTACAGTAGACTACACTGGACAACAGTGTGGTAACACTATACGGTTAAAACTGTTGTCTGCTCATTACGTATAAGCCTTTGTTGCATGCAAATGTTTTACTTTTATGACATTATAAAGATACATTTTGTTTTGCCATTTGCATTTTAATAAGGCATCATTGAGGCAAGACGTGATTGTTGGTTTCATCAACCACATTTTTGTAGCAAGTTTTTTCCTGGATGTATGCAGGGAATGACCACACAGACCTCTTGGCCAAGGCTGCCTATTAATTACCCACAGGACTTTAAAACTTCCTGTTTTCCCTCCTCAATTAAGCTAATCTGCCCTGAACTTTAAAGAGAGGAAATACCTAGAAATAGTTCCCAATTTTCAGCACATTCAATTATTTTGCTCCGAGTGGAAGATTGCATCGAATCGTGTCAACGTGAACATCAACAGCGCCTGATCGCGGGGGGAAATGATGTCTGTCATTTCTTCCTTTGCCATGAAGGATAATGTGGGAATTTTAGAGAGGGAACAGCACTTGCTGTGGGCATGGCCAGTGCCCGGGCTGTACGTGCTCAGGGTCAGGGCCATCCTACATCAATCTCAGACCATTATGTTTATTATCATTACTTGCACTTACTCACTGAGCGTTGAGACGAATTGTTAATTTATGCTCCCTGTTACTTCATTCTTCCTTTTTTACAATGTCTGACACTTCCATGCACTCAATTTCATAATATGAGCTGGCTCAAAATGGACTTTCTTGTGGAAAAAACAGGGACTTTCATGGACGAAAGAATTTTGACCAACTGGACACTGTTTTCTTATTCAGGCAGACCAACAAGGATTGTTACTCCAAATAGTTGCTTGCGAATGCACCTGCCCAGTTGTCCTTGAAAAAGACCTTGTTTTGTGCCCTCCCACTTTAACAGTATTACAATAATCACACTAAACCAACAGTTTGTTCTCTATAGATAGAAATGAACTCTACTGTTTTTAATAATACAGCATATTTGCTGAACGAATGCCATTTCATTTACCCTTTACAACTGTGAACTCACACTCACCTCCTGCCTCACCCTACTGTTGCCAAAAGGAAGTAAGAAAAACAGAGTAGGAAGACAACTAGAATTGATTCAAATTGATACGAGACATATTTACAACCCTGGGGCCTTCAGGGCTGAAGAAACAGAACAGTATTTCTTCCATTACCAGCATATAAGTAAATGTTCAGAATTCAAGTGAGAAGCTAGCAAAGATATTAGAACCTGTTTTTTAAGGCTTCTCTGTGAAATATCTAAAAGATCTGATGGAACAAACTATTCATGACTAATTAGATTAACAGTACAGTAACACTCACCTACATTAAATTTGTTTTGGCCGGTCACATTATGATGCAGATTACAACTGTCATTAGTTCCACATTAATATCTGGATATGCTCCAATAGGATTGGGAGTCAACCTGAAAGACAATCATGATTTAAAATGAGTATGGTTTCCATAACAACAGCTGTATCTAATACCTATAATTCAATGGTTACCACACCTCCAGATATTTTTCAGGTTTTCATCTTTAAAAGTTGTTGTGTAGAGCTTATTCTTTAAATCACTGTTTCAACAACTTTCTGAAATAGTCCAAGTCATTGTAGCTAATTTGAAAGAATCATCAAAGGCCCCATTTCTTTAAAAGTATCAGTTTAGAACTATAAACAATGGCTCTAGCTGTTTTTGTGCAGTTATTGTATTACTGTTTTTGTCATTCCCTGCATCTCGCTGTCTCAGATCTCATCTCTAATAGACAGTAGCATCACTTTCTCAGTTGTTAGTTGTAAGATAATATAGCATTTCAAGATTATGTACATTACTGATTACAAGCCCGACTAACCAGTAGGCCACAGCTGCCCCCTATGAAACACAAGGATGATTTCACCACACTGCAGATTCTCCTATGTATTGGAATCTGTTCTAGAATTAATGGCAGAGTTTCGCACTCCCACAGATCTCATGCTGGGACGATACTGTCTCTGATTCATCACTCACAAGCAAGCACAACAGTGGGGCTGATACCAAAATAAATAGTGGGTGTTTCGAGCAGACAGCATTTCAAAGCACGGCTTTTAAATACGCTGCTGTTTTTCAGTGGACAAAGATTAGGAACTTGATCTCCATCTGGATAGTATCTCAAGCATCATCCCCAGCTCTTAAGCATCATCCCCAGTCTTTCACTACAGACCAAAGGAGTCACTTGTGACCATGTACTAAATCACAGTGATTATATTGTGTTTCAGCATCATATAGCAGGTTTAGGATTGTAATGGGTTAGGTTAACAGCAGGAATACGTTTTCGGGGTCCAGATTTGGCCAGTTGGCAATGCTGGTGGTATATTCTGTAACCAGGCCATTATGTTCTAAAAAACATCTTTCTCCATTGATGTTTCTTTCTATTAACCATGTATTTTAATTAAACATTTTTGCAACCAGTTCTCAAAAACATACAAAGCAACTTCCATTGAGCTATCAAGCTTTTTATATAGCTTTTAAATATTATGGACCTCTTGGGTGTAATAAGCTGCAAAATAAAGATTCTTTTATGACTTTCTATATTTGGGTAATTATGTAAAAATTAAATTTTGGGAGAAATTATGATTTTTTGCCATTTTTTGGAAAATGTGTCTGCCAAATGAACACATTTAAATAGCAATGGTAATGATTTTAGAATGATTTAGAATCTGTTAAATTACATGGTTTTTGTAATGGATTTAAAATGCAGAAAGAATTAGTTTCTGTCAGTCTACTGAATGTGTGTGTCTGGCAAAGTCACTCCCACCTCATACCTTCCACTCCGTGTCCTTATCTGTATGTTTGGCTCTGCTCCGTAACACCTGTCACTTTCCTGCAGCACTGCAGTGCCCGTGTGAGGTCCCCATTCACAGTCTATTGAATGCCCTCTCAGGTAGAACACTTCAACATAGGCTGCCCTCCCATCTTTTATGCCTCAGCTCCAGGCTTTTACTGAAGGTTGCTCAGGTCCTTAGAGCATCAATAAGTTGTTTATAATTAGCCCTGGAACCTATTCACTACTTAGAGGGTACTTGTTTACATAAAAGGGCTGGGGGGTGAGGGGGTGGGGCATTTTATGGATGGGTTGAAGGTGGCTATACGAAGCTAGAACGTCCCAAGCCGTGGTGTAGCCGGTGCGTCCCCCGCGAGCGGCTCCAGCGTCATGGCTGGCAGTGTGAGAGCAATGTTAACCAAAGAGGGAAGTTCCTCTGGGGCTTCTTGACTGAGCCCTGCATGAGATCACTCAGATACAGTATGCAGGAGAACACTACCTGAGAGGAACCATGGTCCTCGTGCCCGGCGGTCAGGAACGTTGGATGATCAGTTAATAAACTACGCTGTTTATATCGAGATGTGTGAGGTATAAATACACTTTGTGTGGTCCCTGAGGTTTACACAGTGATGGGTTAACGTACATCTTAGCACCAACCTCTGATTGTTTACCAGTCAGGACAATATCCATGGGAACATTACACACAAGCCACTGGCTTTGTAAATGAACCCAACTCTGGATAATTCATCTTTGAGTATTTGGGACGTTTAACAGGATGGTGTTAGGGGGGCGTCACATGAGATGGTAAATACATCATACAGTATTTACAGAGCTAAGCTCTGTTGTAATGTATAATTGTGTCATATTGCACAGTCAGGTAACACCTTTTTGTCATATAGGCTTCCTTTGTATGCAATAAAAAATGCACTTTAGTCAGGGTAGACGCCATAGTGTCTATGGTTCAATTTATTCTTTCCCCACATTCTCACATTAAGAGTATGACACACTTTCCGTTGCACCTTCGGGCTAGTTTTACTACTGCTGTATCAATACACTATACACAAATGCCAATGGCAAATAATGATAAATCATAGCTAATAGCACAAGTTTGAAGCCTGTGTCTACAAATGCAGGCAGACAATCTTGTCTGGGCAACTTCTAAGCATATTTCTTAGTTTGTGTTGCCACGTAATTAGCGTTTTTGTTTATTTAGCAATATTTTGTGAGTTAAAGAGCTTATGGTTTAAAATAAGTTTAACCTCTGTTTTAAACAGGCCTGTTAGACTCTCTGTATTATCTATGGACAATTTCCAAGATGGAATACCACAAATCCCTAATTGGGAGTTATTTTATTGGTTCCATGTGTTAATTCATTTCTATTGGATTTAGAAGCTTAACGCCATCTCACGTTTTACCTGTTGGTGACCCTTTACCTGCAGATGCCCTCTAAGTCTCTTTGATCTAACAAGACTGTGTGTACAGTGGAGGTCACAGACACACACACACCCTCACACTCTGTTCTACGTGACACAGTGTTACACACAACAGTCTTTTTCCGGTGTTGGCAGATGGTTAATCAGGAATTAAACATTAAAATATAGCAAGTGTGAGGTAAATAAGAGGTTGTATTTGAACAATTCTAAGAAGCGGATATTAGTGTCAATACTGGCCTTTCTCAGCCTGCCATCTAATGTTTGTCCTCTCTCAAGAGTGCAGTGGGTGGCTAGACAGAGATGTATAAGCAATATCAGGGGCAAGCCAGGACTGCAGTGATTGCTTGAAACGTTTATGTACAACTGCACATTTGGCAGACAGTTTGCACAC
The DNA here is from genome assembly GCA_036877625.1 of Ambastaia sidthimunki. Classification (NCBI taxonomy): domain Eukaryota; kingdom Metazoa; phylum Chordata; class Actinopteri; order Cypriniformes; family Botiidae; genus Ambastaia; species Ambastaia sidthimunki. The sequence continues at coordinate 21,705 of JAZGTK010001275.1, forward strand.
AGCAACCTAAAGTGCATTCAAGGTGTATATTTTATCACATCATATAGGTATGATAAATATATCATATAGCCTGTAAAAAAAAGAATTTGCATTTACATTGAGAAAAACAATTGGACAATTTTCAACAAACCATTAAGTAAAAAGTAGTCTATTAGCATATTCTTTCAAATTATTTTATTATTTCAAATTATTGTATCTGATATTTTTAGGACTTGATGACTTTGACACACGAGGATCTACAGGGGTCCTCATTATGACATCATTTCCTGTTTCCTTCCAAATTACGCTACCCTGACTTTTGAGGAAATTTATTCTCCAGACCAAAGTTTGTCTTTGTTTTGATAACAGGAAATCCACCTTGACATTTTTTTTACTTTATATGGAACTAAAATAACATGGAACAATCTATACAAGACACATTAGACAAAGCAACCAATCAGATCATAACACATGAGGGAACTGGGATCACATGACAATGAAAAATACTACTACGTTTGAAAATGACAGGACAAAAGACATAAAAGCATGAACCAAAAAACATAAACTAAGTACAAGAAACAACCTAAACAAATGTTACACTTGCTATTTTCACCAGGCAACATTTCTTAGCCTTTTCTCTTCAATATAGCCTCTAGTCTTGTAAAGCCAATTTCCATAAAGTTTTGTTTGGAAATATTCATGTTGATAGACACAAAAGAGAGAAATGTTGAAACATTCCCATAACATTTGGGAATTAGGTTTCGGGTGTGCTGTTATTATAGTGTAAACTTCAACAAAACACTCTCATATGAGCTTTGTAATTCATGATCAGAATTGGAATTGAAGTTGTAAATCTGTCATTTAAACCATTCACTTGTCACAATGACAATTACAACATAAAAGACTGTTATAGCCATTTTTTCACAATAATGTACAAAAGGGCCAAAATATATATACCTTACTGAACTCTCTACCAGAGAAGCTCCGTATCTGTCACTTCTGAGCCTCATTCCATCACAATTTAATAACATATTTTGTCAAAGCTGTGGCCTAGTGGTTAGTGCCTCATGTGAGATGCAGGTTTGAGCCCAACCATCAGCAAATTTCTATTCATCCCATTTTCTCTCTCTCTCCTTGATTTATTGTATATCTTCACTGTGTCCATAAAAATTTATTTAGCTAGGGTTTTTTCCCTAATTACAGTATAAATAATTTCATAATTGTCTAATAATGGTGTGCATTGGGTGCAGATTACAACTGTTTTGACATGCTTGTTTTGGGAAGGTAACCCAGAATAAAGGAACATGTTGATGGTGTTAAACAATGGTAGATTTACTCCTGTGGACTCTTTCACTTTCAGGCTGTGTGTCATTTGTCAGTTGCTGGTGGAATGTTGCTGAGGCAACGCTAGTTTATAAGAGCCCTTAGAGGGTGCAAACATATTATCCAGATTTATTATCCATATACAAACATATCACATTCACTACTTTTCATGGTTAAATAATTAGTACAGAGGAGAAAGTAAAAAATGCAGCTTACAGCCAGTGATGGTGGAGATTGTCTAGACCCAGCTTGGCTCTGAGACACTTTTGTCTCCAGGGGCAACAGATATGTGGATTTTGGATGCTGGAAAAATTGTTAAGTTATTTGAACATGCTTTACAATTCTAAACAATTCATAGTATCACATAAAGCCTGTGTTTTAAATAAGATGTCTGTTCCTTCCTAGTAACATGGTTCTTGTGAATGTCAAGTTAAAAACTAACCCAACTATTGTCAAGTTAGTAAAACAATTTATGAATTGTGCAAGTAATCTGTATGGTAGCATTATGTAGTACTGTGTTTTGACAAATGCGTATAAAAGGACATATTGAGTATTAATGTTTGTTTTTAAAACCATTTTCCTTCTATTTATTCAGATAAGTCTGTTAAAAAACCATTAAATAGACTGATCCTTTCCATGTCACTCTTTCAAAGGGTGGGAGGCTTGGTGAAGTAACACCACTTAGGCATATAGCCCAGGAGAATTTTAAGTGCACATTCATTAAGCTAAAAGTGAAAACATTTCAAAGGCTACATCTTCCTGCTACAAGATTTACATGGTGGTTATTATTGTGTATATAAGACAATCAAATGGGCAATGAGACATTCAGTTTAGGCAATATTGTATATTACTGAAAGCTTTGTCTCCTTGAGTTGCTGTCTAATGGCACTGGGCTTGTGTATGGCTCTTGCGGGACCTCTTTAAAAAACAATAGCTACACCCTGTACATAGTTTTTTACTGTCAAAGCTGTCCAATTGCCAAATGGTGATTTGTTCTGTTGTTGGACCTTTTTCCAGATTTCCCTCATTTAATTTCAGTTTGTTAATTTCCCATGTTCTTCAAATTACCCTGCACTCATAAGGGACTAGTCAATAATCTCCTCCAGAACAGAGAGTTCAGCTCTCAGAGATAAAACACTTTTAGCAGAGCTTCTCGCTTGCTTATCACTTGTTGAATAGGATTTTGTTCCAGATGGTCAAAAGATCAAATGAAATATAGCCACCTCTGATAAAACTTCTATTTTAGTTCCACTGTGGTCATAAAAAACACCTTTTTTGGCTTCAAGATAAACTCCCCTTTGAGCTAAATCACAAGGTACAATAAGGTCTGGTTTTGTAGTGTCTTGACTGCTCTGTGGCTAATCAGACTTCGGTGCCTAAAATAAACTCCCTCAAGCAGATGTAACTGCTGAAAGCCCAATTAGGTTCACATCAAAGCAACGTTTTCAGTACTTCCCGTTGGCATTTCAAGTTGCGCCAGTGCTTTCATCTTGTCCTATGTCCCAACTGGTCTCAGCTCATAGACAGAGTCAGGAAGTCATCGGGAACGCCTGGCATGTTAATGTTCCAGGGACGGCGCGACTGTGCCGAGCATCCCAGCGGTACAGGAACGGACTCCAATAGATCTGCTCAACTTCTTGCTGGAATCAATGATAGAGAGATCTATATAAATCTATATAATAAAATCTATATAATATTTTAATAATATTGAGAAGCATTTATTTATATGTAAGCAGAACAAAGCAAACAATATTTGTGTGTGTTAAATGTCACAATGTCAATACATTAATGTTTTTGAAAAATGTATTATTATTTTAGGAGGAAGATGCAACCTGCATAGTGTTTTGATTTAGGGTTTCACTTGCAAAACATCCTGCGTTGTCATATATCTATATTGTTTTAATTAAAAAGCTACACTTGCATGTTTAACATAAATATATAATAAACAGTATACAGCATTGTCCAACTTGTCTTTCCAGTAAATTTGTTTTAACACTTGTTCCCTTATAAAAGCAGACTTTGGTTACACTAGCAGTGGCAGCCATGAGAAACTGCTGATGTGGAGTGTTTTGGAAAGCACTCCGGAGTCGCTGTCACGCCTCTCCATCCATTAGTCCGACAGGGAGAGCGGAAGTGATGCGGCCCACCATTCTCTCTTTGCCTCTGAGAAAGATTGCGAGGTCGGAGGAGGTGTTAGGACCCTTTGTGGTGCTACAGTAGAGAAAAGTGCCAGATCCAAGGGGCTTCCCTCCTCCCCGTGGGGCTGTGATAGGCTGGGTGGCAGGAAGGTGGGTTGTAGGACGAGGCTTCGGCTGTGGGGGGAGGATAGCGGCTGCGCCGGGCACTCTCTGCTCTCTCTTCTGCTCTCTCACTGACAGGATCTGGTCAGTGTCCTGCTGCGGAGGGTCACGGCCCAGCTTACAAACACAAACTTATCTCCAGTGCATCTGCTGGGCCGCCTGCGCAGTCAGCCTGTCTCCATAGCAGGCCGCATGCTTTTTCCTGCAGGGGGAGGTGGGGGATACTTTGGTTAAGGAGGGTGACAGGGAAAGAGAGAAAGAGAAGGTCTTAAGGGAGGAAGGGGGATAGAATGGGAAACCAAGAATCTAGACCTTGCCAAGTCACTGAGCTACATGGAAAACACGAGCTGCCTCCAGGGTAACAGGCCCACTTCTGAATTTCAACAAACAAAAATAACTCCGGCGACTGGATACTGCCATTCCTCATGCGCCATACGCTGTTTTTTTAAACTTTCTGTCAGCCAGAATTCCCAGAAGCCGAGCAAACTCATTCTGGAACTTGGATTGTCTTTGAGGATTGCTAATTTGCTCTTCTGTTACAAGCGAGAAAGAAACCTAATAATTTTATTTTGCTCAAGTTATTTATCATTCTTCCCTTCACAGACGGAGATGACCTTTGAGTGACCAATGGTGAAGCTCAACCCTGGCCCTTCTGGTGACTTATTTCATCATTTGAGCAGAGCATGATTAAATTCTCATGACCTAATGCATTGTAGAATGCTTTGGAACTGGAGTTAATGTTTTTTCTTTCTCTTTTTTCCCCAATCTACTCCCACCCTTTCCTCAGCAGAGCAAGGGAACGTTGGCTGTGTCTGCCCAGGAGAAAATGACAACTTCATTAAAAGTGCTTGGAGTGAAGAAACAAATTATTGTAAGCAGTGCTGATGGAGTGCAGTGAAGCTGGCTAACTGAGAAGCTCTACCTGCCAACATCTTGTCTGCCTATAACCTTAACCCAGACAAGAATTAGGAGATGATGTATGGCTGAGAGCATGCTATCTGATGGGAGGAGCTTTGTAAGAGGCGTGCTTCAGGTCGCCTCTTTTAAGAGACAGTTTGGGTTCAAACGGCTGGTTTTGTGAAGAGCATTAAACACGTATTAGCAGCATTGATCATGACTGAATCCACCAGATGTTGTTTTGCACTCGAAGATACTTTGCAAGTTTATCCTTTTAAAGGTGGAAATGAATGGAAAGAAGGGGGGTTATCTTAAGCTTTACTTTATAAGCTTACAGAATGTATGCATCACATACTGATTTGTTCTTTGTTTGTTGATTATAGACAATAAGATTTTTCACACAGTTTGGGTGAAAAAAAACAACATTTTCATAATTTAAAAACCCTGTGTGGTTTTCCTTCCTGTGTTGAAGTATTTCCCCTTGAAACAGGAAATTGGGAGGAGGTACAATATTCTCAAAATATTGTTTCACGTGATTGGGTGTTCTCATTTTAGAAAGCACTTGATTGGACAAAACTATTGTAGTGCAGGCTGAATCATCAATAATTCTAGTCCATTGTCTAGAGAAACTGTACATTTTAAATATCTGTAAATTTTTACATAACAGATTTTCACAAAAGATTGTTTTCATACAGATAACCCCAACACTCCCCTCAACACTTGTTGCTGCTATTTAAAAAATGGCTCATGATATTTTTTTCCAGAAAAGGAATTTTTTTTTTATTTTACATTTCATTAAATACAAGATTATTTTAGGTCTTTCTTCTAAGTATGGAATATTTCCATCTATTAACCCATAAAAAGTTCTATTTAGCTCATTTATGCCTATACATACCATTTGTCTAATTCTACATAGAAAAATCTTTTTTTATTTGCTGTTATTTCTAAATCATGATATAACTACTGATGAGCCATTTTAAGAGTGATTAACCTAGATAGTCTAGGTTAGTCGGTCTATGGGGTTCAGGAATGCCACAAATAGGGTATAAAAGGTCATTTGTTTCATGTTTCACGATGTGAAATACAAGTTGGATAAGGCAGAGGATCAAGCTGTGTCAAAAAAGACCACTAACCACAGACTGCCTTGCATTTAATAAAGCCCTACTGACAGGACACTGTAGATAAAGCAATGAAACCTGTAGCACATCACTCACTGCTCATCCACTGTATCCAAATCACCTGATTACTAAACAGCACAAGAATCCGCTCTGTTTTGAATTGACTTCAGTGTCTAAACTTTAACCAGTTAGATTACACTATACCATCTACATTTAGATGACTAAAAACACTTATGATGCACCATATAACCACACATCAGGTGACTGTGTCAGTACGCTATACTGAAAATGTGAATATATTTTTCTCATATTTATCTGCTAAATGTTACGATAGTTCCATGTTTACAATTGAGGAGTAGTAATTTATTTTCAGAAACTTTAATTAACAAACACCTAGAACAAAAATGAAATATATTTTTAGTATAACTTTAGTATAACATAGTGTAAGTAGGAATTCAAACCCTTGACTTGGCTGTTGTTAGCGCCATGCTCTACGAGAACACCCACAAAAGTCAGTTTAAAGGATTTCATATTGTTCTACCTGCATATCAGTGTTTCATGAATTATTGGGGTCATTAAACATGACTTGATCTAATTTGTGCAAGCTTTAATAAAAACGTCAAACCACTTCACAGTTTATGAGTCTTCACAGTGGTCTAGATCTCCACTCACACCTTGAGTCTGCAGGCTAACACTCCTTACAGAAACCTGCTAGCATTCTGAAAGCAAAGCACAGAGTTTCATTACGCATTCCCGGTTCATTATTTGTAACAAACTCTCTAAGCATTATGAGCTGGGGGAACAGGGGGAGAGGCTGAGATGAAATACAAGGAGCTCAAGTTCAGCGTACATTCTGTCCCGACTGCCTCTTTCGAAGCTGTTTGGGGCGTGTGCTACACGGTTTCCACCTCTGTTCGTTCCAGCAGGTACCAGGCACAGTGAGAGGCTTCAGCCCAGCAGCGCTGACCCAAGACGCCCTCAGCCAGTAGTGATGGATTCCCTCCCTCCTCCTCCAGCTATCTCCTCTGGGCCAGAACCATGAGCTGTTATGGGCTGGGCCCACACATTCCTATTAATCAGCATTTGCAGTAAATGTATGCATGTGCACAAACACAGAGAGATTAACACAGTGACCTGATGTAAGTTTATTCTCCGAACTGCAGAGGCTCTCGCTAATAAATGGGGTGTAGAGAGTGTGGGATGTTTCATTAGCGGTCCTTAGGGGTTTGCTTAGTTACACAGATTTAAATAATAGTCTTTTGCAAACTACTGTAAAATTAATAATAATGTATTTCATTGAAATTGTAAATGATATAACTAGATATTAAAATTTTCTCAAGAAATGCTAGAGTGATAGAGTGGGTTGTTACAAGGGCGTTGCTATGTGGTTGCTAGAGCGTTCTGAGTGGGGCTTTAGCCCATTGCTATATGGTTCTTGGCGATTGCTAAGGCATTACTGTATGTTTGTGAGGGTGCTTTTGGCTGTTGCTGGATGGTTGATTACTAACCCTGTCAAGGATCCTGASAAATCTCTGTGATATTCCAGCTCAGGTATTTCCTTTGATGTAAGTCTATGCATGTATATGGAATTTTTGCCTATTTTATATTTTATTAGTTTGCTTAGAAAAGCACATYTCTCCTCAACAAGCCACAATATGTGATGTGTATCATTCATGCCCAAACAGTATGTGTAATGTTACATACTAATACTCAAGGTTAGGTTTGTGGAACCCTCAACCCTAAGAAAGATTAACTATAATCATGATGCTTGCCAAAGCATGTCAATGGAAGTTATCAGCACTTCATGAATTCATCTGTCTATCCAATTATAATGGAAATATTGATAAATGACTTTGGCTTGATGAAACACACACACACACACACACACACCACAACAAGGCTTTCTAACTGGCTGGCTACAGGTTTTTCCTCTACATATGCTGACTCATAATATGCTCCTTCCTCTAGTGTTGGACTGCTGTACTTGCCCATTCACACACATAACTTGTCCTCACTGTATAGGCTGCTATTACAGTAAACCTAGAGTCTATACACTGACCTTTCCTCTGAACCTACTGCTGCTGTTTCACCTCACACTCCCCCCATAAATCCTCAGCAATGTTTCCTCTCAACCAGACAAATGTGGCCCCATTTCTGGCCTTTCATTGTTTCATCCAGTTGACCCCATCCTGCCAGGCTTCTTGTTACCTGAAATCAAAATATTCTCCACACAGCTATTCTGCAAAGGCTGGGATTGTGTTTTCTTCCCCTCAGAAGGGGCTTCTATTGAATGTGATGTGTTTTTATTCTACAAGTGTCATTACGTGTTTACATTTTCCAGTGAATGGATGGTGGATGTCGTTTTCTTGAATACTAAGTGAAAGTGGATGCCAAAATGTCTCTTCTAATGGCGATGCTTTGGATAAACAACCTAAGCCAACATGACAACTGCACTTGTAGAGCAAGTGGAATTAAATAAGGTTTTATCTTTGTTAAAGTAACAGAGCATGTAAAAGCTCAGAGCAGATTATTTTATTGCAGGACCTTTTTAGCACAGTCAGAAAATGGGTGCCAACATGTGTCTCCCTCCACCGTTAAAATTCTCTGCTGCTCACTCTCTTCACATGAATGTTTTCATTTTGAGCTGAACAGAGAAGTGTGTTATCTCAGGCCTGCTTTCCTCCACACAAGAGAAAACAAATACTTAGATTTAGATTCAAACACTTCAAAAACACCATCCCATTATGACTCAACTGTTTTACTGTTTCTGGTTATGCGTAAGAGTGATGGTGTGATTACCACGATAAGTCCTCATCTGACAGGCTGAAAAAGTGCCTCAGAGGTCAAAGGTCACAGCTTTACACGTACCACATGATCATTAAATGAATATGTTTCACTGTGTGGAAATTTAGTCTTGTCTCAGTTTGTTTTAATAAAATATAAATATTTTTATAGTAATTATATAATTATCAAATTTATTAAATTCTAATGGTTTAATAATCAAATATTTAATTTAATAGATGTTTTAAAGAAAATGTGAAATGTTTTTTTTTAGAAAAAGTGTTATCGTTTTTCTTCCATTTCTGAGGAATTCTGACTCAAGCCAGAAACACTTTAGACATGTTAGGGTGGTGATGGTGGGGGGTAGCTAAGTAACTGTTTATAACTGAGATGTCATTGCTTTTTAAGTATATGTCAATACTTATTGTAAATTTAACATGATATTATGGTACTACTGCTCGAGGAAATGAGCAATTTGTTTTTACTTTTTTTTAGCATTTATCGTTCCATGGCCGCTACAGTAAGTACTTTTTCATACACAATTAGTTTACTTTGACATTTGTCTTCTTCTAATGTTTATACAGTATTTATATAAAAAGGTTTATATAAAATTTTATATAATAAATTACATTAAATTTTAAGAAAAATAATAGATACTATGTTAAATGTTTATATTTATTATTTTTATTATTTAGATTATTAATATATATTTTTTTAACTATTTAGAGGTCACTTAACTGAGCTCAAAATGGCTGCCATGTGTCTTTAGCTGAAGTGGGTTAATATAAATCTGTCCTGTGTGAGGGTCTAGCCTGACCTGTATGGTTGGCCCCGTGAGTCTTTGTTTGGCAGACGCCTCTTCTCCTTTCATCCTCCCCTGAGATAAATCCCTTGATGGACCCATCTTGACTCTGGTTCATCATACATCACAGCGGAGCTGGCTTGTTTGAAGTGGGGCTGCTGTGTCCCACGGGTGGGCTTCCTCACAGTTCCTCCCTGAAACACCTTAATCAATCCTGCGGTCTGACCACAGATCCCCAGCTCTGCCCTCTTGACCACAGGGTCAGACTGGGTGACGTTGGGTAGATGGGGAGATCAGTCACTGGTAGTAGTAGCTAGCCATCACAGCAATGGGCTCAGATCATCTCCTCACAGTGTATAAATCACACCCTAAATTGGTATCTGATAATAACTATCTTTGCTGTAACTGTAATCTGATGTATTTCTTAAATACAAAAAAAACCCTAACTTAAGTTATGTGGTTTCCCATTTTCTGTTTTTCCAAAATTAAACATTAAAGACAATATTAACACCAGTCACATGACTCACATTTTACTCCCTGAACCCAACTGATACAGAACAGGCGTGTGATAAATCACTTTCGCTTTCAGTTTCTTTAGGTCATATTCAAACAGACAGACAGAAAACCTTTTCTTTTTCAGACAGAAAACCATCAACAAAAAGTTACTATTGCGATTTCTCCTCACTTTTATACGCTGACCACACCATGTGCATCAGGACTCGCAAATGAGGTGCCAAAATCACTCAAGGGTGAGGAAGCTCCACACAAACACCGGAAGTGCTGCGTTTCACGCGGAGGGACAGAGAGTCTGAGGTCTGTGATCTGGGGTGAGATTAACCTGCCTGAGAGCTGCTTCATTGTGGCCGGTGACAGCGCTGCCTAAAAACCCATGTAAAAAAACTGATATTTTGCTGCATTAAGAAACCGAGGAAGTAATAAAACAGCGTGAAATGGTCAAGCAATTGAGATGCTGTCAAGTTAAGAGTGAAAAGCGAAAGTAATTCAATTTAGTTGTGTTTAATTTGATGTTTAAAGACTTTGTCCCAACCCTTGGTCCCAATGCTCGTTTATACGCTTCTTGTTTATATAAACCCTGACTAATACGCTATGCAAATCTGGCCACAATTATATCCGTATCTAATTGCTTTTATATTTCTCCATGCCATCATCTGTCATTACCACAACAGTTAACTCATGTTAGAATAATGTAATTGACCTGAGTGCTTCTGATCGAGAGGGGTTATCAGTGTAAAGGAATTCTGAACAGATGACAACGCAGATGGACCACCCGCTGTTACTGGAGCACGGGCATTGTAGTCCACGTTTACCATCATTTCATTTTCTCTGGATGCGTTAACAGGTTCAACAGCACATATGACTCTGACGTGCACTTAAATAAGCTGATGTGAATAAAAACGCAGTAATTATTTAATGCAATACAACTCATATTTATTGGAAACACATCAATTAACTTTTAATATTTATATGAGGTTTTGTCATGTTTTATTATGACGTTTGTTAATCTCGTGTATTATATAAATAACACATATTGCACACATATACCAATAGTTCGTTATGCACATTAATTAATATGAGGTCATAAATTATAATCTTATTTTACACAAAACGTAGATATTCAAGAACCACTAAAAATAGTTTTTGATGGTGTATAGATTGTTACACTGCAGAACTCTGTTGTCACTTCTTGGCACGTAATGTCAACTAGCCACATATTGTGCACGTAGTATGAAAAACGCAATACTCCAAAATTGCACCACATTTTTTCATCTCAGTTCCTCCTTCGTGTCCTCCTGTGAGCTCAGAGAACTGATTGAGTAAGAATTCCAAAGTATCTGTTACAAATGGCAAATGAACTTCACAACATTTCATCACTGGTTTATATCACCTCCCTCATTCAGTTCATCACGGGAATCTTTTTCATACACCATTACCAGGAAAAAATTCCTGTTGAAAAGTTGTTGTTTACACTACAACGTCATCTGCTGGACATCAGGCGAAGTGTTCACTGCAGCGTGGAAAACCCTATAATTGTGAATGCAGACCACTTCACTAGATAAAACAGGTGAGATCTTAAAAAAATATTGTATTCGTACTTTTGCTTTTGTATTGGTTTACGTTCACAAAACATTTCTACTGTTCGTGACATAGATATATTGTCTGGTTATATATAGATATATAACCAGATATATTGTCGACCACGTTATTCCTACCCATCTCCCGTGTAAACGTAATGAGTTTTATTAACCACTAGATGGAACTATCACATTAAAAACTGCAAATTAACGTGCAAGCAGGAAGCTACAATATAGTGACAGTTTGTTCTTATAATAAATTTTGCCAACATGTTAAAATTTCATAATTTTTGTTTTGTAAGAATGTTGTTAAGAAGGCGCCTGGGTTAAACAAGAATGCAAAATGTGCAAATGTAAAAATAATACTATAAACTTAATAATAATTAAGTTTCATTTATTTTGTTTTAAATACAAATTGAAGACTAAAGAATAATTTGTAAGTGCTAACAATTGTAGCTGTTGCCAAATAAACACCGTATTGTAGTTTGTAAACTTGTGAGCAACACAATCAAGTGTTGGGTTTTAGTCAAATGTTATTTAAAAACATTAAAGATATCTGAAAAAGCTTTAACAACTATCTCTCTTTTAGCACAATTCCTGCGTTAAATATTTACTTTTATGTAATTCAAAGACGTCCTGCCAAGTTGCCCAAAAGGGCGGAACAAGAATAAGGAAAAACACCGGCTGTGTTTAAAATCTGTTAAGCAGCCTACATAGACAGCATACACTATTATACATTTGGGCAGAATACACTATTCAAAAAGAAATATATAAAAGTATATACACACACTTGTTTAAAATAAGGAATTTTCCACCAGATTAGACCTTTTAAATATACTTGTATGTATAATGTGTTTGCGATTAAAACATATTTTTCACTTGTTGCCACATTCATTACATTTTAAGGTTATTTGACAAAGCATTTCTAGTGTAGCTGCGCTGCGAGACAGTCTACAATAACAAATTTGCTCTCCAGAAATTATAAAATAGAAACTTTTTTATGCTGTCTAGTTAGGCAGCTCGCAAAGTTTTGTAACACCGCCACGTTCTCATGAATCCCTATTGGTCAGACTAACGTTTCCACTGCCACAATACTGCACACACGTGACCTTTCTTTTCTGTACACACTCAGTAAAACACACAGCAGGCACTTAAAAGACAACGCCATGACGTTTTGACCAACAATTTTACCCCTCGGTCATACAAACACCATGAACCCTCTCCGCTGACAAACGCGCATTACTCCACGCGTAATGGCGAGCACGCTGCAGATGAAACCCTCCGGTCTGGAGCACACACGGAAGCGCGTGATTGATCCACGGAGGAGGCAAGCTGCACTTTCATTCCTCAGCAACATCTCTCTGGACGGACGACCCGTGCAGGATAACGAGGATAATCAGACCGAGCAGGATGACAGCTCGGTTATGGAAGCGAGGACTAGACAGAGCCTGGTTTCTGCAGTGGGCCAGCAGCAGCAAGCATTGGCCGCAGCAGCGAACCAGGCTCTCAGCAGTGCCCGTGCTGCGGGCTTCATGGCTGGGATCACGGGTCCCAGCGCGGCCGCTGCTGCTCCTCCTCCTCTAGCGTGCAGTGCGGATGTGGAGGACGATGCGTGCGGCGCTCAGGTGATCCAGTCTGTGTTCAGCTCCCCTTTTTCGGCAGTGCCCCCGGCTACGAGGGGGAGACTCCAGACGTACACTCAGGGAATCCTACCAGCGTCCTACTCCAGGCAGTCCAGCCAGAACTACTGCTGTCTGGAGGGTGGACAGATAGCCAACTCCGCCCTGGAGCTGCAGCGATCTAGGTAAAAATATGCATTGAGAAAATGCAATAATGTCCCTAATGGGAATGCATTGCCATTTATGTGTAGAAATATTTTGTTACAGAACAAACCGAGTGGCGTCTGCGAACAGATTGTTCTTAACTTTTCTTGGAACTAACATGAACTTTTTTTAAACAATCTTTGCAATAACTTTTTAATCAGCTGTTCCCAGCACCATTTTTAGTGTATTCAAGTAGGTCATTTTCCTGAAATCTGGGTGTCCTGGCAAAGTAACCACAGTTGGTCACAGTTATTATGGAGGTCTTCCACTACCACAAAGTTTTCAAATGCTTGCTCATTTTCAAAGGTATCTCGTAATACAATATATATGATACAGTTATATCCATACAGTTTAGATTTAGCACAGATGTTTCTTTTGTTCCAGGGTATTTGTACTATAAAAATATTTTAATTATTTAAATAGTAATATATATTAACAAAGTTTCTCCGCAAAATAATTGTACACAAGTTGTCAATTGGTATTACACAGTACTTACGTATGTCAATATACGGTAACATGAACAGTGTAATGTAAAGACATCAGAGCATCAGAGCTCCTGTGGAGTCCATTCATTTGAGGTGCTATAGAGAACACATACAAAGAGCAATTCTAAACCATTAGAAGAACACACACATACAGAAGCTGTCCGGCGGGGGATTACCTACTGACTTTAGTGAAATAGGAGATTAGGTTCCATTGAACTAATGGCCCCATTAGACTCATTAAACACACCCCCTGAAAAACGAATCAATAAACTCCATTCAGACTATTCTGCATCATTCATTAATAAGTTCTGTGTTCTGCTGATGTTTGCATGGGTGCAGTTATCTGTGCATGTTACTCAGGCTCAGTAGGGCTAATACATTTAAGGGTTATTTTACACCAACTGTCTCCTCTACTAGAATCAGCAGTAATAGTAGAAACAGGGAATATCAGTTTCTCTTTGACAAAATAAAAGACTTGTTTCCTCATATTTTGAACTATTGTGTCATAATGAGGTTCCTCCATTGTTGCCCGTTGATCTGTCCTTAGCTGGCATTCGTCTTAAAGCGTGTCCTCTACAGAGAAGCATGCCAGTATCTCAAAAGCCAATGGATCGTATATTTAGCATGCTCATAGTGACAACCGTCTCTAATCAGACATAAGCAGGTGGCAACAGTGAAGTGTTTGCCAGACACATTAATTTCAGTTCCAGCTACTCAAACAACCAGCCTGACCGAAACATTTTAATCACAGCCTGCTGTCTATTGTTTAACTGTTACCCGAGAGCCATGCAAAGCACAATCAGATCTACTGTTATGAGCGATCAGGATAACAGTATATCTGCCTTTCTCTGTCTAACATATGTCACAATAACACACACTGCACGTACTGCTTATGCTTTAACATGAACATAGAAAAGCAATGTAATGTGAGACGCTATGGGGCCACATATTCAAGATGAATGTCAGATGCTTTGTTGTGGAGTGAGAAGGAAGACAGGGAATATTGTTGTGAATAAAGATTAAGTACAATATTTCAGTATATTCTTCATTGCTATTTTAGAAAAAAAGTTAAGTTTATTAGTTAAGTTTAAGTTTGTCATTTCTCATGACAATAGCTGTTGTACCGACACTTCATACCTTAAATATAAAATTATTGTGTATGCACATGTTGATTTATTCAATCAAAAAAGTATTTAATCAAATATGTCACTTTAAATAGAAACAAGATAACAATTTAAATAAACTGGTTCTATTTTATTTAACTGATAAATCATTAGTTACTATGACTGAATTAACCTGACTACATTGTTACATTGTTAAGGGTCAGATCAGACAGAAATAGCTCCTTAAGGTTACTGCATGATCTATCTTTTCCTTGCAGAGAATTAAACCATATGCAATTAGATGTATTTTCCTATGTTATATATGTAATGTGGTCATTGTAAATGAGAGGTTTTGTGGTAAAGCTCTACTGCTCGTGAGACGTATGGTAAACAGCAAATTAGAATACTTAGCAATACTCGTCAGCATTATGGTTAACCCTAGTGGTTAACCATAGACATTAAAAACAGTATATGCTGATTCAAGCACTTATGTTATACCTTTTCTTACCTAAGAAAGGAAGATTCTAGAATATGCCAACACACCTTAAATGTAAGACATAATTTTATACCTGTTCTGGAAATAAAACACTTCATTAAACTTGAAGGAGATAACAAACTAGTTGAAGGTATGTGAGG
The DNA here is from genome assembly GCA_036877625.1 of Ambastaia sidthimunki. Classification (NCBI taxonomy): domain Eukaryota; kingdom Metazoa; phylum Chordata; class Actinopteri; order Cypriniformes; family Botiidae; genus Ambastaia; species Ambastaia sidthimunki. Next base: position 37,045 of record JAZGTK010001275.1, read on the forward strand.
ACGGCTGAATTGTCAATCTGACCTGCTGATTACAGAAAATGCACAACACAAACACACACACATGCATACTTTCTCTTAAACAGTGTGGGACTTGTTCTAAATGGGCAGCTGCTGGAAGCAAGCACAGGTTCCAGGCAGGATGCCCAGTCTGTACCCTGACTCCCATTCCCCTCCTTCCTCTCCACTCCCTGCCTCTGACCTCCACTTCCTCCCCGAGATTCCGTCCTACCCGTCTGCCACTTTCCACCAGGAAGACCAAACGCTTCAGATGCACTGCCAAAAGCAAGAGAGAAAAGACTTGGTCTTGTCTCTTATGTGCTGACACATGCCTCCAAAAACAACACGTACACACCCTGCATAAGCTACCAAACGGTCTGCCTTGATTGGGTGGGTCAGACAATAGCATTAACGCAACCCTGTCAGAGCACATCATGTATTTGTTATAATGTAATGGGTGGCTATACATCTTTTTAAATAGCCCGTGCCTTTCTAGTGGTGCCCTAATCTTGCCTTACAATTAAAAACACTCCTCAGCGACAACAACTATGTCATGAACAAGCAATTTTAGAGCAGGTTGCCATTAATAGGACTGAAAGAATCAGTGAAGAGTGGGTGGTTTATTAACTTTGATGTTTACAACAGCACGGTTGAGAGTGAGGTAATGCAAGCATATAATTAATGCGCGTTTACACCGAGTAACTTGTGTTTCAGACGAGTCACTTGGCCAGTTAGTTTGTATTTGTTTCTCTGGCATTGAAAATAGTTCCAAAACAAGCTAAAACATTAAGCTTTGTTTGTTGCTTAGCACAGACTGACAGCCTCTCTGGAACAGAGTATGTGAATGGAGATCAACTGTCAGCACTTTAGTAACACCATTTGGCAAATTTAATTAAAAATACCATAACTAACATGATTTATACATCATCTTTGCTGTAAAGGTCCGGTGTTTTTCCGCATTTCATTATTTTTCAAGGATATTTTGAATACTAATTGAAGTTTCTTGCAGGCTTTTTGTTTAATCTGCTTGTGTTTCATAACAAGTGAAACACGCAGTGCTTTGGACGGATCGTGTCCTTTTCCTCTCTATTGTGTGGTTAGCTGGCATTGCTGAGAGATTACGCTAACATTTTTTCCCAGTGAAGGAGTCGGGATAATGTATTAAACCAAACTTTAAAACGAGCATCGGATGTGGTGGAAATTGCAACCAGGCGAATATCTGCCAAGGCATGATAAAAAACTCAAGGCCTGCCAAAGCCTTGTTCCTCTGCTCTTGTCCTGAGAGTTTTCAGGAACAAAAGACTTTTGCAGGATTAGATCCAGTCACTTAAAACAATAAACGGTGGTATTTTAAGGATTGAGGTATTGGAAATGCTGTTGTGTAATAATGGTAAGCAGATGTGGTGGTCAACTACCGTATGTTTCAGCTCAAATAGAGTTTGAACCTCGAATTTCAAGTCATTGCATTTTAAAGATAAAGGACTGCACATAAACAGAAACAGTGAATTCAGATTGTACTGATATTAGATATGAATTTGCCTTTAAATTAAACGCATTTAAAGTAACCTTGTTTTTCAATGTTGCTTATTTATAAGGGCCAATAAACTTCTTGTGCTTTGACTATCAAAGGGTATTTACTGGTATAGCTACACTGCAAGAGTAAATGTTTTTGCGTCTAGCCTTGTGGATTGATGGGCTTTTAAAACATTTGAAGTGTTGTGTTTTGATGTTTTGACTGAGGTAGTTTAGTTTGGTCTGGACTGGTCCGTTGTTTTCTTTGCATTCAAATGGTGTAATGCATAATCACCCAGAATACAGGGCTCTGTTTTTCATTTACTTCTTTAAGATCAAAGTCTCAGGCATCTTTTGAAATCGAGATGTTCTTAAAGTTAGTTGAAAGGGGTCATGAACTTCTGATGTTGTGAAAATTCCAGCACAGAAGTACAAGCCCGCATTGTGTTTTGCGCTGTGACTGTTATGAGTTAAAAAAAGCTAAGATCAGAAACTTGCAAGTATGCAAATGCAATGCAAAAACTTTGTGTGTTTACAGTTAATGTTGCAGAGTTTTTAGAAAGCAACAAGAAGAGCTTACGTTTATTTTGATTCATGCCTGGTTGTAGATAGATGAAAATACAATAGACATCAGGCATCAAATGTAAGTTGTTTGCATGGAGTAAGTGAAAGATGCTATTGTGGGCAGCATGTACTGAAGGATTTGGTGCTCTCTGGTGACTTTGTGCAAAGCAAGTGTGGCGGCTTGGACGTGTTGTTTAGTTGCAGAGAACATGCTGTGAAAGACAATAACACCCTGTGGGAGTTGAGGTTCATCTTACTGATATGTTGATTCTCTTCTTTGATGAGCACTAATCACAGACAGGTGTCTTGATTTTCCGCCTCACCTGCTCAGGTGATCATGTGACCACCACTGCTTAGCGTCTAACATCTAACACTAACATGCGTGCTAAAGGATAGCCATCTGTGTCTTCAAAAGTTCATTAATGAAAATGCACACAGCTTACAATTGGTTATGAGACTTGGTCATGGATTTGCAGTAATCTGTCATGACTGATATCAGGCCCCAGTAAATGGTCTTTTCAGAGATCACTTGGCACAAAAACAAGTATTCTTCAGCCCACATAACCACTGTGCACAATAGCATATATAGCATGTGCACATTATACTAATTTTCTGCAAGGGCTACTGTAAGACCTTTTGCCCAAATGTAGCATACAACCAGAGGCCAACAGTCAATAGGTAGGAAGCTTGCATTCCCTTTCTACCACATCCAAGGTCTTTGCAACAGGGCAAGGCCTTGACATTTTGTGAGAAGAAGTATTTGTCTACACTTGAAAAGCAAATAAGAAGAACTTAGAATGTGAACTGAGAAGAAAAAGCTTATGTTACTGTCTCAAAATAGAAACAAGTGCTGCTTATGAGCGAACTCCATGGTGTATTGTATTTATCAGCAGGCTAATAGATGTTGCTCATTACCTCAGACTTCAAGAAAGAATGTGTTATGTGAAAGTGTAACTGAAATCCGTGCTGGAGCCGTGGCTTATCCTCTTACAGCAGCTTTATTCTGGAACATTCTGTGTGTGATCTCATATTACATCAGGAAAACAGCAGTTGAGCAGTTGTTCTGTAACTTCTGTAACAGGTTTGGTATTAATGGAAAATTTAAACCTGGATTTAAATGTAATACTCTGGACAGATCTGTTTCTGATCAGATGTTTGGCAATGCTCTCATCCATCACCATTTACACACTGCAAATGTACTTTTTAAGTTGCATACAGATTTAATTTTTCGCAACATAACAAGCATCAGTAGGTTTATAGGTTTTAATTATGTCACTTGTAAAAATTCAAACTTTACAACAAAAAAACAACTGCTGGAACTATGGCACATTGTTTGGCACAGGTGTTCTAACATGTTATAGTGCTCATGTGGGTGATAAAGGTTTGAGTCTGGCCTGCAACGTGTCCTCCACATACAGTAATTTCTGTCACATTTCACTGTAGCTATCTAACACAAAGATAAAACTATACAAAACTACAACCAACTATCAATAGTTCATGAACAACTAATGCATACTTGGGCCGTTTTCAGCGTTTCAGTTTAAGTTAAACAAGTTAGGTCTGACATGTGGCTACTGATGTGTTTCATAGTGACAGCAGCATGTAATATTAAATATTACTAAAGGATGATGACGTACACAATTAGATACAAGCTTGTGACTGTGATTGGATGGTTGGAACAGCATAAAAACTTATTTTGTTGTTAACATGCAGGCGGAGGCTGATATCTCAGCGGTCCTCACTGGAGACTCTGGAGGATATTGAGGAGAATGCTCCCCTACGCAGGTATGAATGATCATCTATAGAAGCTTCAGAACACCTATAGGCATCATATGGTACAGGTGTCTTACCTTAGCAACCAAAAGTGACTGTGATTTCTAAACAGAAATTTGAAGGAAACAGGTTCAAATTATCTGGCCAATCACCATGCAAAAGTTAGTATATATAAACTGCTACTTACCAACAGTTCTTCCATCATCCCTCCTCCACTCAAGCTCCAACTTGTATCTGGTTGGTACTTAATTCTGGTTATGACAAAATCTAAAGTTCAGTAGAGCCCCCATTGTGGGCAGAGAACCAAATCTATCCAAGTAACAGATTATATACATGTGAACTCATGAAATAGGCAAAGAATAACATTTGCCTTTTCAGCATGTATGAAGAGAAACATGAGGTCATTACTTGTAAAATATTTTCATAAGCTGTTTAGAAAACCTTTGCTCAGTGTTGACGCTTCTATGCTTCATCTAGATGCCGAACTTTATCTGGTTCACCCCGACCAAAGAGTTTCAAGAAGGTCCATTTCATCAAAAACATAAGACAGCATGATATGCACAATGGAAGGTATGTTTACATCTACCCAGCAACCCACACACAGACATCTCACCAAGAACAGAACCCACGTGTTTCAGTGACCAGACTCCTGATTTTATTTATAGATGTTCCCCTGTTCTCAGTTTCCTTTTCTAATTATTTTTTAAAAATCATTTTCCTTGTTTTGGTGTAATCAATCTCAGCAGTGTTCAAACATCTCAACGTTTCCTCAGTACATTTTTGAATGCTGGATTCGTGTGTGCAAAATCTTTATCCCAGACTGACTGTCAGGTGTTTTAGGGTGATAGTAGCAGCAGATGTCTCTGCCTCAAACCCAAACTTTCTGGCTGTTTTATTGGTGGTTGTTTTTATTATTACTGTTATTTGTTTGAGCTTTTTGATTTGATCGTGGAGTGTTTGTCAGATGTTTTACAAAGGGAATGTGAACGAGAGAGTTTGAAAACAAAAGGTCTTGATCAGGAAAGACAAATTTGCAGTGTTTTTGTTGTTGTTTTGTGAAGTAGCTGCAGCAAGAGAGCAAAAGACTGTTCAGCTGTTCCGCTTTGTGCCTTAATTCAATATTTTTATTTACATTATGGCTTTTGTTGAGATAGCTTAATAGGGGGCTGTAAAAAATACGGACACTTGAAAGGAACAGCTGAACATTCCGCTTATTACAATTTTTGTTTGCAAACATGTTCGTTTTCCCAGCGGCCTCAGTGAGATTTCTTATTTACTTCAAAGACTGTTTTTAAAGGCCGTTTATCTTTCCATTTTCTGTTTTCTTTTATCTAATCTTTGTCGAGTGTTCTTTCAAACACATTCCCACAGTAATGAATGACATACTATTTCATATTAGTTATTTACTGTGTCTTTTCATCTTTGCCTGTGGTCCTGATCTCTGTATTGACAGAGTTCACTTAAATTAGTTTATGTATCATTTTGTCTTTATAGGATAGTCCTTATCAGTGGCAGAAGATCCTTCTATAGTGTATTTTCTGTCCTGCCCTATC
>JAZGTK010001276.1:0-42443 GCA_036877625.1 Ambastaia sidthimunki
ATATACAGAACATGAGGATAGCAGTGCAGATATTATATTAGTGTTGCAAGTATGAATACAGTATATTACAGTAAAAATGAAAGATGACTGCTATAAAGAAAGGGAAGATTTCAAGTGAACAATTCCTTACACAAAACTATTATGTGGGTTTAGATGATTTAAAATACAGTGCACAAATAATATGTCCAAATTTTATGGTGTTTGTTATGGTGACAGCATCGGCCCCACTTTCACTATTTGTGAAATAGACACTTAAACGAAAAAAACAGGTTTGTAACAGCATGAAGGTGAGTAAATATAACAATTTTCATTTTTGAGTATTTCAGTATTTTACTAAAGAAAAGAAACAGCAGAGGATGAGAGGCAGAATGAGGTAAACTCACAGTAAACGTCCACGTTACGGCTGATGTTGGTGCTGCCCAGAGCGTTGGTGACCTCACAGGACACGGGTTCAGTGAAGAACGAATGATCCACCAGAACCTCATACATGTCTCCTGTTGCATCCGTGATGATGCTGCCCCCCTTTGCCCACCTAATTATCCATCAGAAAACAAAAATCAGAGGACAAAATAAACAACTGATGCCAGTTATTTGATCTACAAAGATCAAAGGCTGTAAGAAAGCTATTTTTTTACAGACAAATGACAGAGATCGTCTTATTTGCATGGTGCAGTTGAACAACAAAAGCTTCCCGCGGAGCGTCTAACGCAATTTTCTGGACGCTGCGTGTTTTGCTTTGCTTTTTATTTGCGCGCCGTCGTCAGTCCGTGTCTTCTTCAGCGGAGGAATAGCAGAAAAACATTATGAGGTTTTTAGATGCTGTGTCTGTCATTGGCACCCTTTGATGCTGCAGTCATTATAGTACAATGTAAAGAGGAATGATGAGAAAACGTGATGTAGATTCACACGCGCGGAACAGATGGACTTTTGTTAGCAGTTAAGAAGTTAAAGTGGATGGTGTTACAATAACAAGCAGAATTTGTGGTAATGAACGTATTGGTCGCGCAACAATGCGCGTTGTTACGTAGAGAGTTTTTTATTGTACCGTCTTTTTACTGCTTGTATTGGCAGTAATGGTGTAGAGAGGAAGGGTAATGATGGGAGAATCGAGGGGAGGGGCAGTATAGGGTAATGACGCGAGTCGGACTCAAACTTGTATCGCTTGCAACGTGTCAGAGTACGTGTGCAAACCGCTTGGGCAGGAGATCTCTGTGATTTTAAAATTCTTGTGCCTTCACATCCTCACCCAGGTAGCAAATTATGTTTCTATACAATAATACACAATACATTTCTACCATTTAAACTGAGTTCACTTTTGAAACTTGAAAACTTTGAAATGCTGCATATATGCTTTAAAAAACAGCAGCTACAAAAATAACCTAAAACCATACATTTATCATAAATAAATAAAATAAGTAATTAAAATGAAATCAAGTAATCTCTTGCTATCTGCATCTTTGGCATCTCATAACCCCAAAGTTGACAACATCTGCACTACGTAGCTCCAGAAGTAATATTTTGCCACTTTCCTGAAGGTTGTTTTGGGGGAACCACACACACACACACACACACACACAGAGAATTCCCCACACAGAACATATTTGATGATCTTACCTGTCAATCTCTGGAAACCAAGCTCAAAAAACAAGTGAGAATGACAAAGAAAACCAAAAGAAAAGAAACTTTCCAAAAGAAAAGTCATTTTCTCTCTGTGGTGAGGGACTGATCACCATCTCATTCAATGTACGGGCGTGTAACCGTGTGGCTAATCCAGCAGCAATTGATTAACCATCAAACGTGACTAAAATGAAGAGATTACTCAGGATCACAGCAGTTCTTTGCCACCTCATCACAGATTCAGACCCAGAAATGGGCTTATTACATCCTGTTAGTAAAAGTAAATTTCAGAAATTCTGAATGGTGCCAATAGTCTGTATAAGCCGTTTATGAAATTATTTTTATCCTAAAATGGGAAAAATGCTATAAACAATTTCCATGGATCTTTCCCATTTAACTGATTTACTTCTTTAATTTAATCAGGACTCAGAAATTCCAGCGTCCCCCCGCCAATGTTGTCTACTACAATACTCTTTCTCTGGCTCTGATGAAGGTGTAGAGGGGCTATTCTGACATATTCGAAGACAGAAAATGTTGCGTTATAGAGCTGTCGCAACTCTTATCTCTTTAAAGACGAGACGAAATATAGTAAACACAAACAAAACATCAAAAATGTGGACGTCATTCAAAGCCCACCCAGAAGACAAACGTAAACTCTGCTCGTGATCTCAAACCTCTCACTGGCTTCGCAATACAAACACAGATCAAATCCATGAGTCTGTTGTGTCTTCTACTTGCTTTGCATTATTCAGCAGCGATGGTGTAAACATACATGCGTTCAAAAAAAAAAAAAAACAGTAAAATCCTGTGAAGGTGTGAGGCGACAACACCCGTGGAAAAGAAATTGTTTGTCTTTTTAAGATGGTGCAGAAAGGCTGAATTTGATACTGCAGTTCGAATTAAAACGCTGGGTGGTACGAACCATCTCCGCAAAACAAACTATCAGCTGCGTGGACGCTGATGCCCACCGATGCCAAACCACAACCCCACACGCCCGCGTCAAATGTTCGACACGCCCAACAGAGCGACTTCCATTAGACACTTCAAAGGTGACAAATGAGGATAAGACAAGACAAATCACCTACACCAGAACAAAGACTCCAACACCAGCGCTAACAGAAAGCCCCTGGAGGGACAAGAAGCACACACGTTATTCACAGGCAGACAGCCGAAGTGTCTGTTTCTATCTATTCACGTCCCACTTTTCTCCGAGTTCAAGAGGAAAACAAACATTCACTGGTGGGATTACTGGAGACATTCCCGCTCTCCTTTACCGTGGAAAACACTTTCTCTTCTCTTCTGTTGCACGGTTGGCTTATTATTGGAGTGCCAAAGCTTTTCTTGAACTCGCTGTGATGGCTTCACATTTCAGGGAGTTATTTTGGTGGAACGAGATCTAGGTTTAGCCTAAATTAAAAGGTCGAGACCTTACAAAAGAAAGATTGGAAGTCTTTGTGATTTCACTGTCAGTATGAATTTCTCCCAGATCAAATAACATATATGCTGCCTCTCTGTGACAAACACAACGCTCCACATCACTTTCACTATAAACAGATCACGGTGCTTATATCATTCTATACGGAATCTCATAATAGAATCGTTTAATGTATACATCTCATTCACTATATGTATATTGTATTAGCCTATATCGCACACATACATGCATGATACTATATACTATACACATACAAACTATATCATATGTATAAATAGTCTGAGGCCACTTTTTGAAAGTTCTTTTAATTTAATACCATGTTTTGCAAGTGAAAAATTTCAATGAAAATTTTTTTTTTTTTAAATTGGAATCTGAATTCTAGAGTTTCAATGTGAACTCTGCATCTGAACCCCGCTACATGTTGGCATTATAATACCATCAGCCACTCTCTACTGCAGGTACGTGTGTCGGCCATTAAAAAATCTATATTGATTAAATCATTTAATAACATGAAGCTGTGAGCTCTCTGAGAGATCACCTCACACCATATTCCATTAGACATTAAAACATATCTGCCAAATCATGAAAAGCCTTAAATGAAAAATACTCAAGGTCTTAAATAGCCATTATGACCACCGAACATAAAGGCTTTATTTCTGCTAATTAATTTACAGCTTCACTAATCTCATTTCAAATGCCACAGGAGAACAGCGATGGGTTTTATTCCTCAGAGCGTCTGGACCGGATGCCTCCAACAAGCGATGCTACATTTTGCACGTACAAAAAAACCCTTAAAAAAACACCAACAACAAAGTTAAATTAATTTCCATATTTATGTAAACAAAATGAACATGAATAAAATATTGGCTAGTGAAAATAATCCTTCCTCTTTCTAGTGAGGCAGTTCTAATCCCCTCGCAGTGTAATGCCCACAGGAAATCTCTCGCAATCAGTAATGACTTTCTTCGTAATTAGTTGGGCTTCTGTTTTCCTGTGGTGTGAATTCAGATGCCACGAGAAGCAAATCTGCGTGTTGATGACGATTTCCTGACAGGACTTTTGGCCGAGGGTTCGACCCGCGGTACGGGGCGCATCAGAAGCCTGCTGCACTGGGTCGGAGGACAGAAGATACCCAGTGTTCTGTGATCTTTGGTGAGATCTGTTGCCAGCTGGCTGAGGGCACAGACAGAAGGGTCTGGTGTGTGTCAGTCTGCTCTTCTTTAGACATGTGCTGTATAAATAATGCATGAGACTGTGATGGGGTGGCAGGTGAGGGATTTCTCACCCCGCACTGATTAAACACTGGAGCTGGATGGATGCTACACATGATGGTGTCTTTGCTTTACCATGAGCTCCTCATGAGAAAGATCATGAAGAACATGTAGAAGCTATGAAGATGATGGTGAAGATAAAGTGTCGATACAACGGCCTGAAGGCGAGAATGTGTCTAATACGCAGGAAGCTTCTCATAAGCAGCACATTTCATTGTTACTGGCGATTTTAATGAGCAGTGATCTGGCACTGGAATTTTGGAGTTGGAATGTTTTTAAGTGGTTGTTGTGGGGCTCATCAGTAGAGGAAAACAGCAGGGGAATGTTCCTTCCAGCTCACAGCTCTTATAAACGCAGTCAACTTTAATCCGTGGCTTGCTGTTTGTTGCTGTTAAATCACAAAACTAATTATTTTGAATCGTAATGTTGTGAATACATTTTTTACCAAGTCTTGATCTCCAAATCGATACATAACAATTTATCAGCAAAATATCATATTGAAATACTTAATCTTCAGAAAGCATAATTCGTATTCATATCCCAAGCCTTTCCCATGCATGCACAGTTTTTTAAAATTTTAAATCGGATTATTTCCCAGCGATCTCCCGACACGTGCAGAAGTCTCAAGTGGTATTTTAATATGCGTTCTGGTTTATTTACCAGTTTAAGGCATGCATACATTGTAGCAAACTCACTCCCTTTTTTCCATTTAGTAATGTTGTGCACAAAAGCACCAGTATATAATTGCAAGCAAGAAAGCACAAGACACTGGTAAAGAAAAGCATTGTGTGTTTGTGTGTGTAATAGCTGTTACCTGTAACGAGTGACAGGGGGATTTGCTTTAGCAGCACAGTGAAACTTGACCAGATTGCCTTCCAGAACCGGCTGCGGYTCCACTGAGAGGTTCACCAGCGGGAAATCTGAGGGAACAGAGAGGCCAGTCAACTTCATCTTCCTGAGAACGTCTCAAAACACTCATTAATAAACACTCGTCAGAAAGATTAATTGCAGATTAAAGAACAAACTAAAAATAGCTTGATTATTCTTTTTCCAGTAATGGGAGCTACTTTGCGTTAAGATTAATTGGAGCTGTAACTCGCCTTCTAATTGCTGAATTACAATTTAAACAACTTTTAAAATAAGCGTAATTAAAGAGAGTTTTTTCCCCAAAATGAACGAAAAGATTGATTACGCAATTTAAACAAACAATGGCCAAATTCGCATTAGGCAATATTTATGCGATATTATGCGATACTTACCCCCGGACCTTTTATTGAGCTGTTTCAGAGACTATTACATTTTATTTAGTTGAGTTTAATATGGTGCTGGAATTCCTTTTTGAAGAAAATTTTGCAATTAATTTGGTCTTTTAATGTAGTGGAGTTCGCAATGTGCATCAACAAATGATGTAGATGTTTGTTATCAAAGAGAAGCGAGACGCAAACAGTTTTCGTTGCTTTTGTTTGCTCTTCTCCAATTATATAAACCCAAACCGACAAACAAGACTGACAGCTGAAAGGCAAAACGTGACAGCGGAAAGACAGGAAGTGACACAGTTAGAGTCCGAGAAACAGCCTCTGAAAGAATGATTGTGCCTTGTGTTTGTGTGGACACAGGGCATGCTGGACATTAACTAAGCCAGCAGAAGAAACATCAGTACCATAACAACAAATCACAGCAAATCCGGACAGCAGTGGTTCCATCCTGCTGTCCCCCCCCAAAACCTCAAACTTTAATATGGGAAAAGCTTCCACAATCTGGCCCAGTCCTGTCAAAGCACAGTGGACAGATCTGTCACCTCCCACAGGTCTGAATGTGATTAGAGGTCTCTGGAAAGCCCAGACACAGCGCTGGGTCTGATTTCTCATTAGCAGTCGGCTCCCGTCTTTTGCCAAACGTATTTGTACCTAGGACAGATGTTTCATTCATAATGCCTTATGTTGTGGGACTAGTCATTTAAAACTAACCTGCGGGCTTTTTGAAATGCACAGAAATATCGACGGGTTTGAATGTATTAGTAAAAGAAACAATAACAACAATAAAACGTTAGCGGTTAAACGTGAAACTAAGCTGTCTGGACGCCAATAAAAACATGCCAGAGCCTCGGATGGTACGGAATCAACATTGATTTGTGGTCATTAATTTTGAATGATGTTTGTGCAGGTCTGTAATATCACAAGGATTTTGAAAGCTTTTGGTTTTCGTATGTACAGGGTGATTTATAACATGCACATGTTTTACAAATTTAAAGTTTCTCAAAAACACTCAAAATCACATGCAAACATGCATCTGAAATGCAAACTTAAGAGACACGTCCTCTAAATGTAGAGGAATGCATCTATTTTAAAGAAAGGACTCGGGGGGGTGCAAGTGAATGTTTTCTTGAGCTTGATAAAGCACCTCTTGTCAGTTTCCTTTGTGTGGAGTGAGCGTGCTCGCCGATAGGAGCTCACGAGAGGTCCCCAGACGCAACTCCACGTGTGCATGCGCTCATTAATTATTCCTAACAAACAACATTGTTTCAATCGTGCTCTTATTTACAAGGCAATTACTGCAAGAAGCGGAGAGACACTCTTCCCTCCTGGGTACTAATTCTTAAACGAAACGCTACGTCGAGGCCCAGAAGCTAACAGCGTGAAAGATCTTCACGCCACGTTCGAGCAAAGGGTCAGGTGGTGTTGGCGGTCCAGGCGTCTGTGGCCCTCGCTGTGAGGAATATCAAACGATTGCAGAATAAAAGCGATTATCAAAAAACGTTTGAGATGTGAGACCGAAAACTAAAGTTAAGAGGCAAAAACAAAGAGTGCAGGAGATTGATGTGGGCTGCTAGCTAAAGTGAAACTTGAGAACTTTTTTATGAAAGATGAAACGTATTGTTTATTGGAGAATTTTTAATTACTGAACACGGTTCAGAAGCAGTGATGACCTTTAAAGTGTGAACATGTACACAGAAGGAGAGTGCTGGTGACGTGAATGTCAACACATCGTGGATTAATGTGTGGTTAAGAGCCCAATGGTGTTGCGTGAAGAGAAATCACCAAGAAACTTCTCAAGTTGACATTACTCACCATCAGAGTCTTTTTTTGAAAGTACGCTTCCATGGAAATAATCAATGGAATCTGGAACAGAAGTCTCGGAGCGTGTCAGGCTAATTAAAAAGTAGCACCCGTATCAATGAGGAACTGCAGTTAAGATACAAACCCTTAACTCTAGCACAGCAGACACTGGAAGATCATCTGCTGGGGGCCAAACAGATAAAGTCATGCACGTATAACTACAGTTTCCCTGCTAAAATGATTAGCTAAGACAAGCCTGATTTTTCATGCTGGACTTAAGCTGACTTTGATCATTGGTATGGAAGGTGGATTAATTTTTGTTAGTGTGCACAAGTTCAGTTTGCTTAAAGGTTTGCTTAAATGGCATTTGATTTCATTAAGTCATTTTAAAAGTAAAGGTCAACATCCTTAGGCTGTAAAAGGCATAAATGTAAATGTTTTAAACCAAACCACACAACTATACTGAGATTGCAATTAAAACTACAACATGATACCAATTAAATCACTTTGAAAAAGCAGCTCATGTTCAACAGCGTGTACAAAAACTACAAACTCTCAAGCAATTGCTTCTCTGCTTTAAATAAAGTCATGTTCTGCCTCCCTTTGCTATATATGAAAGTGACATGCACTGTATACACATACACTGATATACGCATTAAGAGTGTTCAGTTTGGGAGAATATTGTCAAATAAACTATGCAAAAAATTAACACAAAGCATATAAAGACAGCTCAAGTGGCCATACAGATGAGAAACTCACAGAGAGTGAATGATGTTTTAAAGGAGTCCTAATAAATAGGCCAGCACTTTCCCAGCATAAGCTTATAAATGATTAGGAGCAAATGTTTCCTGTCTAGTGTGAAAAGAAGGGCTGGAGTAACTCAGTAATAAATGGAAAGCAACAGACTATTTAGGTCAGGAGTGATTCATGATCGACGCCGTTTATTAGCTTTACACTTTAGGCGTAACGCAAAAAACTTCAGATGAAATAAAATCATAAGAATCGAAACATTCTCTCGCTGATGAACTCATCCAACTCTTTCACGCGGCTGTATTTGATCAAGCCTGCGGGTGTTATATCTGCTGTTGTAGGGCAATTACCTACAGAGATGGATAAATGAAAAACAGCATGTGAAGATATAATGAGAGTGTTTTCTTAAAACAAGCTCTGAAAATGGAGGAATACAACTTTCTGACAGGTACCGCTCTGCACGGTTGTACGGTACGTGTATTTATACGGATCCAAACGGGCTTTTGTACAGTACACACAATGACTACATATCTTGGCACGTGCAGAACCTAAATTTAATGCACCGCATCTTATTTTCTCCGCGTCACGACAACTGTGTCGTTCTCACCAAACACTAACAATTCCAAAATGGGTGGTATCATCTAAACAATTTACTAGTTACTATTTAACTGTTAAGCCTAAAGTTCATCTTTGAAACCTGAAATTAAGCTCTGGAAAGACTTAAATAAAATTTGTACCAGAACAATAAAAATCAATCTAGAAATGTATAACTTGAAATTGAAAAGAAAGCTATTTTAATATTTTAGGCATTCAAAACAAATGCTCAAAAGTGTTTAATCCAGTTCACAAAAAAATAGCGGAAAATTACCAACCAGAGTTAATAAAGTAAAAATGTTTACATTTCTTTGTTGTCCTTGTTGTTCTTTTGTTCTGAAACTATACCAAATTGTGACCAAAATCAATGTACGTGTCGAACCGTAAATTTTGCGTACTGTGTAAATGCAGGCCTGACACAAACCACGTTCCATCATAGCACCTCACCCAACAGCTGCCCGACATAAAAATTAATGACGTGGAGCGTCAGGTAAACACCCCGGTGCTGTTTTGAGATCCCAGTAGGCCTAAAGGTTCTACCACCTCTCTGCTCTCATTCATCACTTATTTACCCAGCACATGTTCTTGTAGTGTGTGGCCTGCAGCAGGGTCTCCACATCACTGAACTGTTTCCTTGCATTAGACCTGCCACGTCTCAAACTGTGAACACAGAGTGCACAAACTCAGGTTAGACGCGTTCACACCCGGTGTAAATTATTCCGATGAAGACGGCTAAAGGGAAGTTCAAGCGGCCATATGAAGCTTCTGCCATCCTGACTCTTGAGCTAAATGAATCCTGACAGCACCAATTGGCTTATTCATGGCAACTTCATTGACTTACAAGCAGAAGAGCAGATAGCATCTAAAACCGTGTGTGAATGTGAAAAACAATATGTCTGATTTTACTTTCCAGAAGTAATTAATTAAATGAATGAAAATGTTTGGTTGGCCTTCACAGCTGTGCAAACATTCAAACTGACCTGATCTGAGATGTTTATAAAATTCAGAGAAGAAAGAGGCCTGCAGTAAGACTCTTCTTTTGTTTTGCATGACAAAATGATTTGGGCAGAGTCCAGTGAGGCAAAAACAGACCAACGGTTTTTGGTTTACGCTTTGATTTCTGCATTTTAGGTCTATTGTGCCGAGACGCATTCCTTCCAGACAATAAAACGGAATCTTAGAACGTGAAGAAAGGAACTGTCAGAACCGGTGGATCTTAGAACATTATATTATTTTCTGCTTTATTAGTCAGACTTAACATCTTTCAACACACGAGGCTGAATGAGTTGAAAGAATGCTTTTGTTCGCCGTGCATATGTTGTCAGAAATATTTCATCAAACGTTCTAATCTTCGCACTGAATTAGTTATGGCTTTTCTTTTTAGCGCTTTCAGATAAATTCGTGACAGTTGAATTCTTGAGGCTTACGACTGCTATAAATAAAAATAAACTATGTGCCGTTTACCAGTAAAGGGTTGTATTGAAATCTTTCAATGTTTAATAGCTCACAATAAGCGTTTATGTCTATGATAAGGCATTTTGCTTTTACAAACTTCCCTGTACAATGTGCACAGAACTGTCACTTACGAATTGCTTCTCCGAGACACAAAAAGCGAAAAACAAAAGAAAAACAAAAATTGTGTCAAGTCTTGTGTGTCTGCGCACTGAAGTACGACATGTGCTCAGACATCCGACTGCATGCACACACAACGGCTGTTTGGATAAAGAAAATAGGACAGCACATAGCGGATTTTCATGTGTGAATAATTTATCCACACAGACAGGAAAACACAAGAACTGCTCGGAACAGAATGCAGGTCGTAGGATTTGGAAGGAACGGCGTGTTTGGCACTAATGATGTTTGAGCAGAAGTGCAGTGGATGGTGTGGAGACTCACGTTGAATGTCGATGGTGACTGTGGCCTCCTTGCCGTTGGGCGCTGCTTTGTTGGAGGCCCGACAGGTGATTTGTTGTCCGCTCTCTATGTTAGACGGAGAGATGTGGAGGGTGCTGACTGTGCTTTCTCTTCTCCCGTCTCGCAACAGCGTCTACACACACAAAAAACCTGAATTTATGAGCAATGAAATGTGCCACAAAAAACGTTAATTGTCATTATTTGCCCACCTTCACATCATTCAGACTTGTATTTTTAATTACAAGGAACTAAAATACACCCTCGCTATGTAGCTTGTTACGTAGCTCATAACACATCAATGTTCTTAGTGATCAGGTGATGTCAATCTTCACAAAAACTTGCCGCCCCGGTCATTATGAACTATTGGCAAGAGCTACATAATGATACACTCTTATTTTTTCTTACATCTGTCTGGCTTACTCTTGAGTATCACAGACAGACCGCAGCCCTTGCAATCAGCTCCTCTCTGTTGGAGGTCTCTGAAGCAGCCTGACATGAACAAAGCATCTACCCAACAACCCTTGAGTCCTGAGTCCCAAATCAGTGAGTGTTGCAATGTATAGCTATAGCCTTTTATCTGAATAGTTCTGCACTGAAATCTGTACTGAAAGTATTATAAAGGAATATAAATGTCACGACACTTTAGAGGTTTCACATTTTATATCCTGTGAATAAGATACCTTGTGACTGGTATATTACCTGCACCCATACACTGATATTCAGCCTTTTGTTGAGAAACTCTGTTTATTCAAAAAAGATTATTAAAAAATTGGTACAGATATTTGAAAGATATTGACTTCATCTAAAACACCCGTCAGCCTCGCAGCTATAACAGATTCTCAGTCAGAATTAATCAAATAACACAATAAAGACTGTTGAGAGCGCAAATCATGCAGAAAAAACTTGAAAAATGAGAAAATGAAAAATTCTAATCTCTTGTGCTTTTATCATCTGACATTTTTCTAAAAGGTGATCGTTATGTGATGAAAAAGGTTCTCTAGTCATTGAACATTCAGTATTTTAAGCTATAAATCAAAGTTTAAGCAGGAAAAACAAGTTTTCCAAACCCAAACCAACAGCGTTTGCAACACTCTGGATTGTATTTAATCAAGAGATCTTTCTTCTAACGTCTAGCGCGCGCTTGCGTTACTTTCCAAAATGCGAACAGCTTTCCTTTATCTGTCTCATGGAGGTACTTGATCATTTCAGAAGCGTTTAAAAGAGTCTCCCAAGTGCAGAAGAGATTTGAAAGCAGTGCTTCTGTTGAAAAAACAAGTAACCTGACTGGCTTGCTTGTGTCTAAATTAGGCCGGTTAATTAATGAAGGGACTCTCTTCGGTGGGTGCTGAGGGGACCGGCTTACTCAAAATGAGCAGATTACACTCTCCAATCACGGTGCGAGCTGCTTTAAACACATTTCCTCTTTCTCAAATTTCTTCCCAAAGCTGACAAACTGAGCAAATTGCTGAGAAGCGCATTTATAACGGAGCGCTGAAACGTCTTTCCATTATGACATATTTAAAACTCTGCATTTACTGCTCCACTTTGCCCCAAGGATTAAATTAAAAATTAGTCCTTGCTTGTCATTAATTTGGCAGAGTCAAGCGTTTAAGGACACGCAGTCAACCGTGCAGGATTTCACGAGGGACTCGTTTTTTGACATGTGAAATGGGATATAGGTTAATAGTGAAAATATCCACTGTAGCAAAAAAAATTGAGATAATCAATCATCCAGGCTGTGTCTCAAAACCTAATGAGCATTTTTTTTGGGCATCGCTGATCTAAATGTTGAAAACGGCTTTCTTGAACGTTTAATGTGTAAATTGAATCAAAACAAACAGAAATGCGGTAAGAAAGTATTTCTAGACATTGTAGGTGCATTGAAATGTTTAAATTTAATAAAAAATATCGGAGACAGCATTTTTGGGCATTGCAGGTGTGTTTGGATTTTGTAATTGAAATGTTGGAGACAGCATTTTAAGTGTCCCAGGTGCTTTAGAATTGAATCAAAAGTTTGAGAGTTTTTCAGTTTTTTTTTCCATTTGCCCAAGAAAGCTTTTGAGCACCGCAAGTTTACATAATCAGAATAAAAACATTTGGCACAATTAAATTTGACGTTACAATACTGTATAAATAATAAATCGGTCTGGACATCACTGGTAAAACAACGTTAAAATAACTCAAGACGTCTTTCTTTTGGTTACTGAGGGACAATCAATTCAAATGGTTGATTTACTCATGACACCCATAAATGATGCTAGGTAGGCAAGCTTGTTGGATTGAGACACGGGCAAAGTTCTGTTCTGGTGGAATACTGTGTAGTGTTCAGTAGGGGCAGAAGAGGTGGACAGTCGTACCTTGGTGTACGCTGCACCATTTAGCACCTCTCCGTTACGGATCCAGATGATGGAGGCGGCCGGTTTGGCGTTGTCGGCGTGGCAGGTGAGGTTCAGCGAGTCTCCGGCATGCAGGCTCACCACGGGAGATCCAATTATCACAGGATCATCAGGAGGAACTGTTAAAATCAGACACAAGTTTAGACTCTTCTATCACAAACAAAGGGGTACAGTAAAAGACAGAGAGATAGAAAGAGTGAGAAATGAAAAGATGTGTCCAAAAACCAGGTTTCTGAATAGCACTGATTGCAAACCTCTCTTTTACCAGCTCTGATCCGCCTGGTTCTCATTCAGACTGGGGTAAATTATTGATTGGGCACTCAGCTCATTAGGGAGCATATCTAGGGCAAGTCTAAATCAAAGGCAACAAGCAGCTGGTACATCCTGAGTACTCCAGAGAGACAGCACGAGAGAGAAAAAGACAGAAAGAAAGAGAGAGAGAGAGAGAGAGAGAGACACAGAGAGAGAGGGCAGTAAGATGCGAGAAGAGGGGGGACTATTTGAAGATGCCAGAGCAAGACTATTGGGGAGTTTTGGTGTTGAGGGAGGTCCCAGAGATGCTGACTTCATTAAGAGTGAAGCTGAGACCCCATTACTCATTTCATACTGATTAGACTTCAGCAAGCATTTACTCTCCCTGAGATTTATGGCCAATCAGATTCCATAAACAAGCGATGCTACTGGGTGCTTTAAGACACCATGGAAACAGTGAAGTTTAAGACTGACAAATGCACCACCGCTCATATAATTACAAATGAGACGTCTTTAATATCCCAGCCATTTCTCCTGGACAACGGAGAGATTAACTGGAGAGCAAATGGCTTAAATCAGCTTAAGTTGTCTCCCTCTCTTGAGTTTTCTCCTGATAAAAAGATCAAGCCGTGTAACATCTATGTAAACATTATCACAAACTGGGCTCAGATTTAACAAACACCTCCTATCAAAAATCAGATACTTCAAAATGAACTCAAACATTTCTCATGAAATTCTTCCGAAACCAAATTATGTGAGCTAAACTTTCTCCTGAGCCATAAAAGAGCAACATGTACTCGTGTTCTCTAACAAGTAAGAAGCCTCAGAACAGTTATTCTGAGGACTTCACACTCTGCAATGGACATTCTGTCCTCAGATGTCTCTGTGTAGAGCAGTACCACAGAGATTTGATCCTGTGCTGACTGTGAAGGCCTCTAACTGGAGACCTGTGAGATTTGTGAGCTGGCATTTCCTCCTGGAACCAATCAAGTCTTATAACTTAAACACACGATTCTCAACACGAATGAACAGTTTTTCCTTATAGCCTCTGTGTATTAAGGCCACATCTGCATCTAAACGCCAGCATAGTTAGAAGAGATAGAAAAATAAAGAGTAGGAAAGATTAGAGTGAGAGAGAAAAAGACATACAAATGATGAAAATTAAAAGTTACTGTCCTGATTAAAAGGTAAAGCTCTTTAACTTCTTACAAATTACATGGGTAGCATAAAAATTAAAATAGGTATTATTTTTTTAATTAGGTAAGATGTTCTGAGTGTTATCTTGCTGCTAGTGTGTTTAAGTGCCCCAAGTCAAAACAGCTCACACCTATGTATGATCTTGTAGCACCTAGAAATTGATCGGCTGTCTCCTGCAATGTAAGTCTATTGGATTTTTGTCACCTGTTTTACCCACCAGGCAAAATCCATGTTTGGTCACATATATAATCATTTTATGTATTATTCATGTATGATACACAAATGGTGCAGACTACTTATATTTCAAACTTAAATACTTAAGGTTAGGGGTTTATCCAAATCTCTAAGCCTAAGACTGAACAGTTTCTGTGATGCTCTACCTGCAGTAAAACAGTCACAGAACTGGATCGGAACCTCTTTGCTACATTTAAATTAGTGTCAGATAATTCAAAGTGTCTCCATCCACTCAGAATTCACTCTCATTTCCAAGAGCAATTAAAGGCAGTGTCATATTCCTTTTGCCATCTGGACATCAAAGCAATCCTTAACAGCTTGTTTTAACATCCAAGTGCTTTGCGTATTTGCAGCAAACTCATTCGTTTTTCAAGTGATACAAACACAGCGTACAACTGCATGCTGGGATTGTTTTCCCGGGCTGACAGACCAGAGGCTAAGTGTATGCAAATGAGCAAAACATTTAACTCAATCAGTCTGTCTGCTCAAGTTTTAGTTATTGATTGGGTTAAATTAGAGAGATACAGAGAGAAAGCGATACAGAGAGAAAGCGATACAGAGAGAGATACAGGGAGAAAGACAGATACAGAGAGAGGCACCGCAGCCAAATATTCACATCTTAGAATTCTGGAAAGCTAAGTGCCAATATATTACGGTGTGAATTCACATGCTGCCATTTTCAAACAGCTTCGGACGGCATCCTGTGACTCTTCACGTGGCTCAGATCCCAGATGGTTCATGCTCTGCCTTTCCCGCGCCAGGAACCGGCGTAACCGCGTTCAACCTTCTCACGACCGCCATGTTTGCAGATATAGTGCAACAGTTCCATGCTGTAACCCTAAAGGATAAGTTCAGCCAAAAGTGTAAAATTCTGTCATTCAATTAAAACATCAAAAAGCTAAATCACCTACAGATCATATGTTCATTTAGGTTTAGACATTATCTCGAGTACACAACGACAGAATTTTCATTATTGGCTGAACTTACAACCCTGTAACAGCCAATCATCATCTGTGTCTCGAGTTGGTCAACACGACGGATTAATCATCCCGGCGTAATTGCTGTGTGGAGCAGGAGAAACTCTTGCACAGAGCCGAACGAACAGCCAGCACTGAATTACTTCTGTGTCTGGCCTCTTGATACACTGGACCCCTGAGACACCTCGAGTCATTCAGCGTGTGGAGGGAGAAAAATGGAGCAATTTCATTTTGAAAACAAGAGAGAAGGGGCATTCTGGGAAATGTGACCTATTTTGTAATGTACCTGGTTTTGGTGTTACATCTGGAGATGTCTCTCCTCTCGTAGGAATTGGTCGCATGGTGGATTAATCACTTTCATCTTGAGTTCAGTTATTGTACCACACAGCCTTTAGCAATTAACTTTTCAGGTACATTAACTAAAAATAGCCACACAGTATCTTAACAAGAACACTTAAATAGAAGCAGATGTGAGTTTTCCCTAGAAAGTAAGCATTTATTTGAGTGGAAATTGCATCTAAACAACTTTGTTTGAATTTTTTCTGTTTAAAATAATGAATAATCTGCAAGTAAAGTGACCACTTAGTGTTACATAAATGTAAATCCAATTAAAATCAAATCAACAAGGATGTTAACATTTTAACATTCTGCTCACACAAGGTCAGTCATTGTTGAGTTCTGTTTCACAGAAGCTGAGAGATTGAGGTAGCATGTAAAGTTTTTTTTGGTTTAGGTAAAATAAACCAACATGACAATACAAGACTCAACAACATCACTTGGATGAGCACATCAACAGAAACCGTCAAGATATTGCAGTTGTAAAACACTACAATGGCCAAACAGCCTTGATATACAGAGTTCAGTGATACTGGCTGTCTGTTAGCTTTGTAATAAAAAATCATCATCTTACATTCTCCTGTCAGCTTATCAGTGCGAGCGCTTCTGACCGACCTTGGGCCTGTTTGTTTCCCTAAGTCTAATAGTTTAGTTTACTTGTTCAAGAGGATAAGCTGAATATGAACATTGTATTTCACAAATTTTTATTAGTTCTTTTACGTGATGAAATTAAGGGCGTGTGTAGAACAGAGCAAACAATACAGAGATTGCAGGCGTTTACACCTGTCTCCACAGACACTGTGAAACTGAAAAACGTGTTAAACATTTAATGATGAATTTGGTTAATATTACGGTGTTACACTGAGAGCTTTTACCAAAACATCAGACAATTCACCATCATCAACTCAAGCAGATAAATGCATCTCTTCATTTCACTTACTGTTAATAACACTAGCCAAGTCATTTCACAGTATTTTGTGTTAATAAGAATAATGACAGGTTGCCACGTATTTGAGCTAAAGATGTTCTAGCAAAGAAAATGAATATTAAAATTTCCATTACGATTGACAATCCGTGTCTTTTTCTCATTGGTTATGACATGAATAGAGAAAATAAATAGACACCAAAGTGTGATGAGCTTTAACCACAGGGTGCCATTATTGACACAAGCGCTGAATTCAGAATGGAAGATTTATCCATTTCCTTCTGCGTGACTTTCTTTAAAATCCCTGTCTCTGGGAGGGGAGGAATGTCACAGATAGGTCTACGGCTCAGAAGCAGAACTTATCATGGGAGGAACCCACAAATCGCAGCATGTTCAGAGCTGACACGCACGGCCAAGTGGCCCACACCGGAGATGCCTTTGGTTCTAACAGGCCGGTGAACAGCAGGGCTGTGTTCTAATCACAACTCCCCATGAGAACTCTACAGTACCGGAGGAGCCAATCACAGCGCAGTTTTCTTTCCTGTTACCCCCTGTGATACAGCGACATGATCTTAATTGTCTCCGTGGGCATTTAAAGTAAAGTGCAGTTATAAGCACCTACATTTCTTAATGTTGGAAAAACCAGAACACAAGAAATCTCTTTAAATATGTAAAATTTTTACATTTTTATTATGTCTTTTTAAAAGAAGAAAAAAGTCTGTGCACTTTACATACTGATCTATAAAACTCAAATGATGCTCAAAAGATCACACTGGTGCTGTTTTTCTTAGTAGATTAAACTAAACCATGCATAATTGCTACAGAAAACAACAAGTCTAACAACTTGTTTCATTTACTAGCAAATTTTCACCCAGCATACCAAGAGTTAATTTTAGAAACCTCTTAGATCTCAGTTGTTCAGGTGAAGAAGAAAATTTCACACCTGTCGCATCATGTTTGTGAGAATTTCCTTTTTCCTCTGTTACAATCTTGACAAAGCCATGATTTACCTGCCTGTGAATTCATCTCCATGATGCTGATGTTGCTACATGCCAGCTGACAATTCAACAAAGTGACACTCAAAACGAGGACCAGCTGTTGCAAACGTACACTTACAATACACTGAGCACTTCTGGAGACTGCTGGTGATAATTCTTCACACGTCTCTTATGCATTTAAACCTAGACAACTGTGATGGGAAAAAAAGCAGTAAACAATGAAAAAGTGTGACATTTGCTTTTATTCAGAGTGAGACCCGTGTCAATGATCTCCACGTTTTCAATTTCATCACGGGATTGTTTGCTTTCTCTGTTCCTGAACTGGTTGCTCGTTTGACATTAACATGAAGAGACAGGGAGCGGCGGCTAAAAATTGTAGGTTGTAAGAACGTTTTCATAACATTTTCAAAGTAACAAGTTATTTTGAAAGTTTTAGAAACGTTTAAAACATCCAGTTTATATGGATTAATGTTTGGTTAAGAATGTTATTGAAAGATTTTTTAAATTACTTTTTGATATACAATATATTGTTAAAAATGTTCTACTAACATTACTGCAAGAACATTTTTGATAACCTTGAGACTTTTAGAGAACGTTCTGAGAATGTTCCCTGTTAGCTGGGGTAGGGTTGGGAAAGTTAGTGTGCTGTGAAAGAATGGGAAACTGACAAAAAGGTGAAAAAGACAAAAGAATCTTTTCTACGTCTCGTCATTCTGGGTTCCTGAGAATCCCCTGACCAGGATCTTTTCCACAAAAGAGAACAGAACAGCCTCTTCTCTTTGAAAGACTGAGAGTAATTGCAGTCTTCTCTCATTAAAACTGATGTTTGTCTTCCTCCAGGACGGTTTAACACAGCTTGTTCAACACAAGGCAAAGGATAACATCTCGTACAAAGCCTTAATCCATTAGCTTTTCTTCAACCGCTAGTTTGAGAAGTTCAGATTCAGACTTAATGAATCTGAAGTAACTGCACAATCAGATTCTATGAGGTGTAAGAAAGTGTTTATCTGTTAAATGCAGTGGCTGGGATGTCAACTGGTCAGGAACACAAACTTCTGTGATGGTTCTGATTATTTACATTCAGTAAACATAAGCTTTTATTAAAGCGAATCTGTATTTGCTTCAATTCAATGACTTCACCATTCAGCTATAAAATAACATGTTTTCGCTTGACATAATTCCAAATCAACAGAGCCAAAGGTAGAGTGAAATTTAATTTAAAACAAACAAAAACAAGGCTGTAAAAGATATGTTTCAACCAACAATACATAACGCTTTACGGAACATTAGCAGAACCAATTTGTTTTTTTGTAAGTCATTTTTGATGTAAACTGAATGAGGCAGTTTATTAAAGATTGGTTGTATTTACAATTTAAATATATATACAGTATATATAAACATATCTATGAGTTAAAATATTAAACAAGGGAAACTTTGGGAAGGGACAGTAGGACATATTGAACAGACCTTCACAGCCTTGTTTTCATTGGCATTAAATCGCCTCAAGAAAATAATGAAGGAAAAGCCTCTAATTAAGCTTAAAAGGAGGTAAATCTTACAAGCCTTTTAAAGTTTGAGCTGAAGACAATGAGCAGAACAAATTCTGAGAGCTTACAGAAACACTGCAGTGGCTCTTTTTAAACAATAGTGACCTTTGGAGATGGCTGGGGTTCCTCCCCACGGCTCACTGACTGAATTCTTGCACCGCAGTTCTCTCTCTCTCCAGCTTCTCCGCTTGGCTTTTGGGGAATTCCTTGGATCTAATTAGCCTCAGGGGTCCTTCTTCAGCAATGTGTACCTACTCCACCTCATGTCTTATTCAGCAGCGTGGCCACCACAAAGCAAACTGGGTTACCCTGCAACTCTCATACAACGGTTCAAAGTTCAAATGTCACCTCTGCAGGTCATCCGTCTCGGACTGCCGACACCTCGACGGAGTTAAGGTGGTGTAATTGCGGAACTACATGTCTGAAAGCGAGACGGATTGTTTGAGAGCTTTATTGAGAGACCACGGCGCTTGAAAGAGAATGAAAAAGTGTGAACTCGCTCTGAATCTGAATTAGTTTCTCTGGCACGTTTAGCTGCGGAATCACGCCGCATAAACGCGACTACTATTCGAGTCGTTAACAAATCACAGCGGAGCCCTGAACCCGCGCCGAAAAGCTACCTCCAAAGTTTGAGTCTGAAAAAGCATCGCCAGCTATTTTTCTCTGTAAGTGACAGAGACAGGTCTGAGACTTCACAGGCAAAACAACCAATCAGATTACAAAGAGAACTCGGAATCGATCTGTCAGGAGGGAGCAAGAACGTCACATCTCGTTGTGGTCACGCACTGTTGTCCCCCGGGAGGAAAGTGACAGTGGGCTCGACGGTGACAGAGCCCCTACATGAGGTTCATTACCTCTCTCAGGAGCTGCTTGTGGTTTTGTATGCAACTTTTCAGAAGTAAGCCAGTTTGTGTGGGATTACACATCAGGCTAATGGCTCTGCCCTGGGGAACACGATGATTTGTCTTTGCTGCCACCAGACCAGCAAAAATAAAAACAAATGAGCGGCCGCTCATCTATAATTAATCATTTTAATGGAGCTAGAATCGCCGGCATCTTCGGTTGGCTCTAAGTGTCTGGACTCAGATTACTGGTTTAAAACACTGTTACTTGGAGGCCGGTGTAATGAACTTATTCCTCTGGAATATATCATAGTTTTAACAAAGGAAAGCAAGAAATCGATAATGATAATCAGGCTAGGCTGGGCTGCACAGGAGCTAAGCTGACGCAATGCATTTGTGTCAGGGCCATAATCGATCGCAAACATATCTAATGTGTCTTACAAAAGCTGATTAGCCCTGATTTCTGAATATTACACATTTATCTGATTCAGAGATTGACTTCATTTTTGTCTACATCACAGTATTGCAGAGGCCGTTTTTTCACGTTTTCTCTTTCTCTTTCTCCCTCTCACTCTTTTATTCATTTAGTGCATGAATGCTGGTTTAAAATATTTAAATCGATCTGTCTGACAGTCTGTCCGTTCATCCATTCGCACACTTCAAAATAAAGGTTGCAATCAGAACCAAAAAGGTTTTAAAGTCTAATGCTGTGGGAGAACCTTATTAAGCCCTAAAAAGCAATAAGGGTGCTTTTAAGAACTCAAACAGGCTAATCGAATCAGAACTGATCTAAAGATCTAATGTAACTATAAAACAATCATAAATCAATTAATCAGACCATTATTCCCTGTATCTGTCTGTCTGTAAAAGGTTCTGGTGTTAAGTAAGACTGACCCAGAACAGTAAGACGAGCGGGTCGTGATCTACTAGCAGCCTGGATCGCTTGACACTCGAAGCTGCCGTCATCAGCCAGTTCTGTTCTTTGAATCAGTAGGTGATATTCCCCTTTGCTGTGGTCTCCAATCACGTCGTAGCGTGGATAACCTGAAACACAAGGCAATTGTATAAACATTGATGTTAGCTAGCTATGCACTTATAAACCAGGGCACTTTTAAAGACAAAGAGGAAGAGTTGAATTATTTTCTTGATATCTTGGCTCTCAGTTTTCTCCTTTTTTTTACACTGTGAATATTTCTTTGAGAGATGGGGGACTTTTGTCCTCCAGTCACAATAAGAGACAGGAGCTATTCAAAGTCAGCCTTGAATGATATTCACTCCTATTTACTTTGGTAAGAAAATAACAGGAAAAAAGTATTTCTTAGAAATGAATCTTTAAGTCCATATATAAAGCTTTTATCACTGATCAAGTTGCTAACACAGTACCATAGCACTGGGATACAAATTCTACACTTACTTGAACAGACTGATGAATATAAACAGGTATTAAAGAGGATAGCAGATGTATAATAGCCTGTTACTCATATTTGGGAAAAAAATGACCAGCTAAAATGCTACATGATAAGACAGATGTCTCATTTTCAGATCATAACTCACAGCGTGTTTACCAGATCTTGTAATCAGTTATCATGGTACAGTGTGTCTCAGGAAACCAGGTGATGTGTTATATTAAAGACTGTGTTTGCCATCCTCTGTTGTGTGGTAATAGGGCCTGTATTAGAAATCAATATTGCCATTACTGGTCCCTGCCACTGGATCTTCTCCTGCCTGTTATTTAAGAGCTGTTTTCATTAGGGATTATTGAGGCATACAGGCGCCTCAATAAAGCCCTGATGAATTCCCCAATATGCTCGACTGGACTGCTTCAGACAATGGCTGTCAATTAGCAGAAACAATGTGAAATGACCCTATTAAAGGTAATGAATCCCACAGAAATGGATTTGGCTTCGTGTTGGATCAATAGGGGCTGTGATAGAGAGCTGGGACGTGGATTTATCACGTGGAGGAAGACTGCGGGCATCCCGCTGACACACCAGTGGACTGAAACCTGCTTGAAACGGGTCTGAAAGGAAGCAGATCAAAGCCCGGAAAGAGCGAATGAGAGCTGAAGGGGGAAGAACACAGTAATTGAACGCAATGTTCGTTTCGATATCTCTGACGTGACATCTGTCACTTTTGAAGATTGGAGGACACCGGCCCTTAAACATACAGACATCTATGTTTTATTGATCACAGGATTTACAGGCCGACTGAAGCGTGTCATTTCATCAGCGTGAAGCTACGAGCGATAAAATATTTTCCGAACTGTGCTGTGAAGTTACGCAATAAAAGTACAAAAATGTCTCGTAAAAATCCATGAATCGCTTCACACTTGAAACTCTCAGAAAATGGTTTTTTACACATGGGCGGAGCTGCTATAAACATACTGACGGCCAATCACGTCCAAAACAAATCCCCAACATTTTCTAATAGTTTACGCTTTTATGAGTATCGTTTCACGACTGCTGAACGTCCAGCTGATGCTGCTGGTTAAGTATCAGAGCTCTGTGCTTGATTACACTACGGTACAATGATATCCAGAACTCCTGGATGCTTTAAACGCTCAGAGAAAGACAGATGCAATGGACAGGAAAGAAGCCCGGAGAGGCTCAATTAAAGAGCTCCGTCCATGACTAAGTGCTGCCTGGGGCCAGAACTAAAAACGGACTGACTTCTGGAGAAACCAACGTACAGATTGAAATCCCGTTCTTCATTAAGTATATATGTCAAATCACACATCGCAAATGTACTAACTACAGCTTCAGCTTGAGGCTTAATCTGTAAATAATTAATTGTTAGTTTTTTACGGTATGTAGGTAAACGCAATCAGCCCCCGTTGTCTGTTATAATGACCCCTGGATCATGTACTTACGAGTTACATTAGCTAAACGGGATTTGATCAGTGTTTGCATGTTAAATATTTCAAATAGTTTGCAAGCAAATTTGTATGCAACAATCAACAAATTAAAGCTTAAGGGACGAACTTGCAATGAATATGAATAAGATAAAAGTTTGTTTAGCATTTCTTCATTAATCTGATAGTCCGTTGCAAATACAACACTCGGTAAATGAGGCCCAGAACACCATACTGAAGATACCAGACTGTTATTGCATCAAATCACATCTGATTTACAAAACAACAACATACTGACTAAAGAGACCTACAGGTTATTCCTGCATCTGTTTTAGAGTTTATTTAAGTGACAAGTTTTCTTAGTTTGGGAACATTTCAATTTGTTTGCACAAATAATTTGTAAATCTCGCCGTAATGTAAAATGTAAAACAGCTGCACTTACGAAGCGTCTCTGGGGTTCTGCAGATGATGAAGTGTTTCCTTTAATTAATGACAGAAATGCAATTAATTCTCGATTGTTGCTTTGCTGGGATCTGTCTGACTTTTGACAGGCACTTTCTGAAGCAAACAGGAAAACCTTCACAACAATCAGGAAAAGTTAGCGAGAAAAAACACTGCAAGGCTGTTTGCTAAGAGAATGTCAGGGGACGCATTCACAATCTGACAGTAAAGGCTATTGTCCTTGTATTTACTGTGCGATACTTGAGAAAAGACCAGACAAAGACGCGTCTGAGGGGTTCAGCGTCTATGTAATGATCTGAATTCAGCCGAGACGCGCCTCTGTTGTGAGCGACAAGAGTCTCTGCAGATTGTATAGTGACTAAACTTGCGCTGCATTTAGAGCCAAACAAAACACGCTTCTCAGCAAATAAACATTTCACACTTGGGGGCATGTCAATTAAAAATCATGGCAGAAGTTACCCAGTATCCCAGCTGACAATTTTAGGTTGTGAGAACATTTCCCTAATGTTTCCTTTAGGTAACAAAAATGTCACTTTCAATGTTCTATAAACATCCAGTTTTTAAATGCCGTTTCAACTTTTCCAATTCTGTAACATTTTAAAAATGTTCCACAAGCAACTTATTAGCAATGTTTTTGACATATGATCTATAATGTTAAAAATGTTCTACCATGCAAGACAGTTTTTGGTAACTTTGACAGAACTTTTAAGGAACATTAGCAAACGTTCTGAGAAGGTTCTTTATTAGCTGGAATCGATAAGGGTTTAAGCTTGCCAGAAACTACTACTTGCTTAAGATGGGATGGATTGCATAATAAAACACATCTCATCATTCTGAGAAGACAAAAAGCTGACAAAACTGTGAGACCCAAACGAACTTCACAGCACAGACCAATTATCTGCACAGCCCACGACACAGCTCAAACAAAGCACAGACCTCCAAAACCTGTGTGACACAGCTCGATGCGTTTTCCTTTCATTAAGATTCTAATGGTTTATGTCAACAATTGGGATATATAAGAGCATATTTCTCACAGATTTTCACTCAGGAGAAAAACTGGCCTGGTCTATAATTTATGAAAGTACTTGATTCTACTTTGTACTTCATATCCTTACAATAATAACTCATATTTATTTTGTAGCATAAATTGCAATTATGCAATTTTATTATTTGTTAATGCATTGTGCACTCAACCAGCGCATTTTTTGTTAGCTTTTTTGTACTGCTAAAAACATCTTTTTATATTTGTTTGCAAGTGAAAAACTGAGGAATATGTTTCAGTCACACTGTTATGACTTTCAGGAAGATTTAAAACCAGCAAAATCTCATACCAGACATATCTCGGTTGACCCCCAAAGCGAGACCATCTTTGACCCACAGCACCATGCCGTGATATCCAGTGATGGAGCACGGCAGGGTCACGGGCTGCCCGGCCACGACCACCAGATCATGGGGCTGCTGGATAAACACAGCACAGCTTCCTAAAGCAGAAGACAGAGAGAGGACACAATTACAAATCATACAACACAATTCATCACAGTTCTTCGTCCTTGGCAGTGGTTTAAAAAAAACCTATTTTACTCCAGGATCACTATGATGGGTCTAGTAAATCTATTTAATCCTCAAAACTTACTTTGAACAATAAATTTCAGTTTCACGTCACCGGGATCTTTAATAAAGTGCAGACACACAGAAGTATAAGCAGGTTCCTTGCACTTTGAAAAGTTGAACATGACACTGCTGAGATCCACAAGACTGCAGAGTCTGCACCATAAATCAGCTACTGAACCTTCTCAAACTCTTATTCTGTCAGAGTTTCACTTCACCAACTTGGCTTAGGAGGCAAAATAACTTTCCCCTCCACAACCTCCACCGGCGACGTAGATCTCGGTGGCCACTCACAGACGCCTGTTCACCCTAAAGTGTAATAAAACAAACAGCCAATGAAACGGAGCCATGACGGTAAGCGGTCTTCAACGCAAGAGGTGAAAAATGTGTTACCTTTCTCATTAAACTGCAGAGGGAGACGGGCTGAGCTACGTTCCACGTTTGGGAAAACGGATAACAGTGTCAATAGAAAGCGAATATGTATTTCTGTGGAAATATATTCACTGAAAATTCCCAAGAAAAAAAACCACTTCGCCCTTTCAACAGGAGCTTTTGCTCAGCTGTTTTTGTCTTTTAATGTGAGAAGAGTTGACACATCAGAGGAACGGAAGAGCCTGGCGCTCTCTGGAGACCATTTTGGTCGATTTTGTCTTAAATCCAATAAAGTGAATCTTTGTGCGTCTTTCATAGCTCGGCCTTCCATTGATGTGGCAGAATTTCTGTGGGACAGTGCTGTAAAATAGCCAAAAAACCCAAAAATGTGGTTTTATTTGTATATTCTTGTCTACTTTTAATCTTTAGGTTAACACAAATTCGTACATTTTATCTTAGCTGTGTTCTAATAACACATTAAAGCATTAAACATTTGCTCAAATGTTGCTCTTTAGACGCTCGTGAGACTTAATTGAATTCTCAGTTATTTATAATTCAATTATCAACTTTTTCTCTGATGCATCACCTGGGGGAAAATCAAATTTATTTGAGAAATAAAATCAGACACAATTAACACTAGGACTTAAAGTCTAATTGCTCCAATGCCAACAAAACAAAATTGTTTATTAGTATAATTTCCAATAGTATAATCTTATATATTATTATAATGTATAAAACTATATAAATCGGATGATTTGTGAATGGTTGAAAGGCTGCAGGTTCAACCCCACTGATGGGAAATATAACTTCTCCCCTGAGCAAAACATTTACTGTTAATGGAGTGAATTACAGCCCAATTAGTGACTAAATTTGACAAAAAATATATATTTTTGAGTCTCTTTAATAAACGCTGGAAATGAGAGAGAAAAACACATCATATCGTTCCTGCTATAGGGGCTGATCAGGTTTCTGAGTGATCTTCAGGGTTGCCCTGGCATTTCAAACACTTATGAAAGTGACAGAGCACAATGATGAAATGCCACCATCAGCCCTGGAGCCACGATGTATTAAAATGTTAAAGTCTGGAGAAAACCTGCAAACTTTATTAAAAGTTTAAAGTGGGAATGGAAATGTAAATATTATACGTCTGCAAAAAACGTCCAAAGACGCAGCAGTGGGAAATATTTCACCCCATTGACGTCTGAATATTTGAATAGCGTTTGGTTTTACAAGCGTTCACCTCTGATGTTCAGACTCTCCCACGTACAAGAACTCACTCAAAATTCCCGTTGGAGTATTTGTGCTAGATTCAGATTAATCAGGTTGTTTTTTATCTTTGGAATAACGTTCAACACATAACATTAAACAATGTACAATCATGCACAATGTGACCAGGAACATGTATCAATAAAAGAAATGGTGTACATTAATTTCACATTTACAATTGAATTTATTTGTAATGTGAATTGGTCCCATAAAAGATTATTTTGTGCACATATTAAAGACCAGCAGAGAATCACAGATCAATTCCACCTTCTTCACAGCAATGCTAGATGTACAATACGCTTCCTTAAATAAAGGTACCATCTCCAGCCGAGACACCACAGCATCTTTTGTTTGTGAGAAACTGCAGTTGGGTTTCATGTAAACAGACCAATATCCAAGGCAGGGGTTTGAAAACCACGGACACCTCTAATGAGAGCCACAGATAGATAGATAGATAAATCCAATCAGTACGTTCTGAGGTCTGGCATATCTCTCTCTCAGCGGGAAAAGCACCCCAAGTCAAATCCAGACAAATGAATTTTGTTATTGAATTCCTGCGGTTCCATATCCTGGACGCAGATTTAAATATCACTCCCAGACTCAGCAACAGCGAACATAACAAAGGCAGAGAGGAACAGCGTGCAGTCAGAGCATTGAACGCTCTCAGAGAAAAGAAAGCGAGAGAAAGATGAAAGGAAGTTATTTACAAGATCAACATGTACCATTGATTTGGTTTATTGTGTTACTGCCCTTTGAGTTACCTGAACAAACACTGTTTGTTTGTCACAAACACAAGCTTAATATTGCAACATATGCTAGAGAGATCTTCAAAATGTGCCAGAGATGTTTAGATTGTACAGACATTAAAATAATTAATACTGATTAAAACTCATGTGTTTACATTGTATTTTTTACTTAATCCATTTCAATGCTTATGGTATAATGAAACATTTACCTGCACTGTGTGCAGCGGTTGAAGTTAATTTATTAATGTTCTTAAACTTAACAAATATTTACATTCGCTTCTCAATAATTACTTGGAGTTCAAACAACAATTGTTGGACCCCCTGCAGTCACACCACAGACCCCCGCCCATGCAGCCTCGGTTACATCATCAAAAGCCAAAAGTCTTTCATAATCTTTCTCCACCTCTGAAACCAAATATTTATTTGGTTTCATAATAACACGTGCGGGTGATTCGTGCACAACAGGATCTGGGACAATTTTGATCTCATGATGCTGTTTGTGCACATCCTCAACGGATCCAATTCTCCAACTCCAATTTGGATTTTATGAGGTGGATTTAGGTGCCGTCTGGATGTTTTACCTGTAAAAGAGCCGGAGCGGTTTTATTTAACTGTGGCTGTGGAAGCTAAAGGGTCAGCTGAGAGGAGCAAAATGCCTGCAGTAAACAGTGTCAGCAATTTATGCCTGAGCGCTGCTGATGCTACAGCTCATTAAAAAGCAGCCCTCTAGCATCCTCACCTCCTCCAGAGAGAAACAACGAGAGCAGGAGAGACAGAGAGAGAAATGGAAGAGCCTTTTGTGCAAGAGGCAATCAGCTCTGTTGTCTTGTTGTCAAAGGACTACTTTACCCCGGCGCTTCAGAAGCGTTTAGAAATTGCGTGTCATAAGCCTCCATCTGTACGGTAAAAATGGTCAAATACCAAAACAAGAATGTTTTATTGTTATTCTTCACAGCTTCCCTGCCCTACATCAGTCTGAGATATTCGAAGCAAGCAGCTACCTGAGCCACAACAAAAAAAATAAGTGTGGAGGAAAAATGGCTCATGGTTTCGGATTAGTCTGTCACTAAAAATAAATAGCCAGGAGAGACGAACTGAATTCTGCCTGGCTAACAATTTTAGGTTGTAAAACATTTCCATTAAGTAAAAAAGTTAAAAATGTCATTTTGAAAGTTTGAAATGTTCAGTGTTTTAAACATTGTATTAATCTTATTGCTTGGTTAAAAGAACATTAGTCATACATTCATTCTTTAACGTTTAATAAACGTTAAAGATTCCCACTAACAATGTTTTCAATATACACTATATAACATCTGCAAAATTTTAAGATAACAAGATAACTTTTCACAAGATTGCAAGATAACTTTTCGAGACCTTATAGAGAACATTAGCCAATGTTCTGAGAAGATTCCCTGTTAGCCAGGTGAGTAAAACAAATATAAAAATAAAAACTAAGAACAACAAAAAAAAAACTTGACACAAAGAATATATAAACCGAAGCGTTATATCAAAGTGTGAACAGCAGATTGCAGACCTGTTGTCCTCCCTGGGCCCTCTGACAAAAATAAGACTGTGACTTGTTCTGCTGAAGACTGACCCTGAAAGATTGGGAGCAGTTTTGGAAAATGCTGTGCAAAATTACACTTGCTTTCGAAGAGTATGAGCTCTTCTGAATCAGAAAATAGGTTCGGCTGGTTCGGTCCTCACCATTTCAAGCAAAAGACGACAGAAGTGGGACATGAATCACTTTGATTTCTGGATTGATTTCTCAACTGAATCAAAACTCTCAAATTCAAACCTGAGCTGTTAGCCAAAAGAAATCAGAGGGTCTCCAATTCCTCTCAGACCTCTCTGCTCTTCAAAAGATGGACATGGTTTAAATCCTTCTGCCACAAAATTTAAACAAAATTTAAACTTGCTGGGCTGATCACTGCAGAAATTACTCCTGCATGTCTCGCTTGTCTTGGTTTTGCCAACTAAAATAATCATGATTCTGCTCCAGAGAGAGTATTTATTGATCTTCATTATGTGTTTCTGTGATTGCTGAAAAAGCTTTATTCCTAACAACATAAACTTCAAAAGAATTACAAATCAAAAAACCTCAGCACAACCTTTAAACACTGAAGGACACAAAGAATAACAAAGCCAAACAGCTTGATCTTTTCCTCCTGGCTCGAGTTCAGTTAAGCCTGAGTAAAAGGGTTTTCCAAATACTATTATTTAATCAAAGTTGAGGGTCATTACAACAGCAGCAACAGTCAGTATTTAAGAAAACATTTTTGTTGATATTGAATAAAACATGTCTCATGAGGTCAATTAATGTTCTAAAATTATTTGTTGTGTATTTGAAGGAGCCTTCGAAAAGACCCACAAAAACTCAGACAGGAAACTGATCTACAACACGCTGGGCCGTCCTGGGAAAATACAACTCTTTCTACAATGGATTAACAGTCTGGAGTGACGGGGTTGATGCAGAGGGGAGTTATTTGTGAGAGGAGATGATATCTTATTCGGGGGACCAGATTAGGCTGTGTTGTGAAAATGATCAACTCTGTCATGTAGGGATGACTGCTTCATTTTCTTCTCAAAAACTCACACCTGAAAGCTCAGTTATGCCATTATGTTGAGAACATGCAATTCCATAGAGTTCTTCGGACAGATAACAATTTTTGACTAAAAAACAAATTTCACAGAGAGTTAGGGTGGAAGTGGAAGATTACAAATAAGACCGCTCATCTGACAGCTAAGATCATAACAGTTGCATCAAGGACCACAAAACTAGACCAGGGTCTAAATTACAAATTGTAATCAGGAACATTATGGTAATCGGTGAAGCGTTCATATATGCTAATCACAAACCAAACCGCAGGGCAAATTTGTCGTTCTGCTCGAGGACTTAATAATTATGTGCTTTGCAGAGTTTATTTATTTTCATGTACTGTGATTTTTGGTAGGAGGGTTAGCATATGTGCAGGTATGTTTATACAGTCTAAGACGCCAGGGTAAGAACTAGCCTGGTGGTTTTGTTTGGCTACAGCTGTGTGTCAGGGAACTCCAGCTGCTACTGTGTATGTTAAGGGCACAACTGAGTGTAAACTTAAGGCCTCCTGCACTTCTGCCTGATTCAGTCACCCCCCTCCGGCCTGCAGGGCTGCCCGGGGCGATAACCCGCTGCCTGACACTCAAAGAGTTTCATGGGTTCTTTGCCCTTCCTTACCCCAGCTTCACTCAGAGTACTGTTCTCAGAGTGTGTTCTCAAAGCAGCTGTGAGAACACATTCATGCATACACCAGCACACGCTGTTGCAGATGCATGCATGCATGCAATGCAATGCAGCCCCAAATCAATGCATATCTAATAACTGTTCTAAAATTATAAAGATGTGAAAAGGGGGTGTAAGAATCCTGAGGGAGTTCAGACTTTTGCTGCAAATTACTTTAAGCACACCCAACTGCAGAGGCTGGCAATTGTCACAGACAGCTAAAGCAAGCGATAATTGCCGTTATAACATCACAATACAGCTAATCTGACAAAAAAAAGAGGCAGCTTTCCATTCTTATTAGCACCGGTGTTCAGGCCCTGGTCCGGCACAGGCAGGGCAGACAGCGCTCCACACGGCTAATTACAGTGGGGACCTGGGACCACAAACTCTGAGGAAATGGTTCACCTCTAAGCAGCTGTGGAAAGCTGTGCATTTCCAGTGGACTCACCGTGTAGTCGAGCCCAGACTCCTAATAAAACACTAAATCGTGTGACAAGCAATTTCTCAAAGCACCTTTATGTCTGCAATTACTCACTGTGTGACACCTCGGCCTCATATTGCATTAACACGTGGTGTTATATTGCTGTGCGGTTCAGGGGAAAACAGAAACCACATAACAGAGAGCTCCTCACACGATTCTGTGACTGTATCTCACCGTGCAGGCCTGCATCTGGGTTTGATGTGTATGAACTCGGAATCAGGTGCACGCTTCTGCCCCAGAACGTACGCACACTCGCTGTAGCATGTGATTCGCATTCCAACGCGCCCAACGTCCCCACCTGCCGGCCCACCACTTAGGAGGGGCGAGTCGCAGTGAATTACTTCAGCTCTGTGGATCTTTGCTGCCTAGAGGATGAATTCTACTGGAGCACAAGATCTGCGATACGACACTTGCGAACGGGTGAATTATTGTACCGACAGTTTGCTCGACTCTACGTCTCTCCGGCAGAACTAATGGAGCTAATCTCTGGTCCAAAGGTCGAGTCAGGGAAGATTACAGCGTAGTCTGGAAATGACAGGTTGACCTTATCAAGACAAACGCCTCTGTGAAGGATGCTCCTATCAACACCTGCCTCTAACAGCATGTTTTTACCTTAATGCTACTGTGGCAGAGAGCAGGAAGACATTTGTGTGGGACGAAGTGTAAATTACTATGGTAAACACTGCATGAAGGCAGTATCGTCTAAAGACTCTTAAAGCTTTAATTTCCCTTTTCCCTTATTGATAATGAAGACACAGTGGCAGTGAAATGGACTTTAAAATGTGCTGAACAGCTCTGTTTGGGGAGCACTTTCCGCTCGCACAAAAGGAAGGCTGCTCAAATGTCAGAGGGGACGCAATGGCGGGTTAAGTAATGTGTCCCTCGCAGCTAAAGCAGACAGGCTCTGACACTGCCGTGGTTCTTCTGTACCCACCTGGCCCGGGTAGATCCATAACCCTGTGTCTAATGGAAATGTCAGAAGTACGGCCCGAGCTGCAGTCACGCGCCCCTCCCAAGGCGAGCTTGCACACGACAGACGCTGTCAAAACGAGGCTACTCTCTCTCTGACAGACCGCGCTTGGCAGTGGCCCTGCCTCTCTCTCAGTTAACAATCCCCAACAATGTGGGAACCGAGACCACCCTCTGTGAAAACAACGTGGGATGGGGCCTCCTTTCATCTCGTGACTTAAAATAGCTTCTGTCTCTGAAACTACGCTCAGGTGCTCTGTCAGTTTCAAACAACGATGAACAGCTCAGAGAGAAAGAATTAATATAACAGTGTCTGACTGGGTCAGAATCAAAGCTGTATTACGAATAATGTTTTTGTATAAACTTCAAGTTGCACATTTTCTGCAGCTGGAAAAAAGATTCCTGGACAGTCAGTGTAAACTCTGTTCTCTCATCTAGAATGGAAAAAAAAATGTTATTAGGAATAATACAGTTAAGACAAAAAACAATGCATTAAACTAAAACCTAAAATTTTACATAACATGCAGAAACAAACCGTGTGACAGGTGACATTTGTGAGTGAAACAGAAAATTCTGTGAAAAATATTTTTTTTTTGTAATTATTAATAGTAATTTTATCTCTAGGATTTGATTGTGAAACATATTAGACTGTGACGTTATTGCTTTACATTTGGTTTCAGAGACATAAAAAAACTGATTATGAAAACAAACAGTGCTCCCAAAAAGTGTAAACAAAAAGATGAATTTCATTGCATTACATGCAAATTATCAAACTCAACACTAGGATGCTTTTAGTGGATATTAAATAATTCTGAAGATTAAAGATTTATTTTATACTGTACACCTTGCTTGAAAAATGAGCTATGGTATTTTTCTATAAAACCAATGCTGCTGGGATGTTTGACTATATAATACTTGTGGCTTTATACATTCTCAAGTGTGGCATAGGCATCCAAATACTTTTTTGGGGAAACCACTTTATATGTGTCTGATGTGTGTGTGGAGTGATAGCATGTGATTCAGTGAGAGAAGAAGAAAAAGATAGATAGAAATTATAGTTCAG
Source organism: Ambastaia sidthimunki (assembly GCA_036877625.1). NCBI lineage: Eukaryota > Metazoa > Chordata > Actinopteri > Cypriniformes > Botiidae > Ambastaia > Ambastaia sidthimunki. The sequence continues at coordinate 33,422 of JAZGTK010001276.1, forward strand.
AACAGCCTACAATTGCCATCAGGGACTTTGTAAGTCAGTAATTAGACACACACACTTTCAGTGATTAGTTTAAACTCAACAGGCCAGTAATCATGTCAGTGAATCCTGTCACACTCACAATCTCTTTCTGTAGCTCTCAGGTGAAAGAAAGGTTGTTAATCAGAAGACCATGCATGCCCCACAAGACTTTCTTTTTTTTCTTATACCGAGTTAGAAATAACTTTGCAAAAAAAGAAAGATTTTTTTCAGCTGGTTTCATTTCTCAATGTCAAACATTCCCCTTGGAAAGCTCATGGGATGTTGAGCAAGAGTTTTCAGTGGCCCTATAGCTGCTGGATGATTTTGTTGAGGGATCATTTGTTGGCATGTTCTAGCTGAACATATGTCACAATCCCGTCATCGTGATTTGTTCGAGGTCTTAGTTAATGCCGGTTCTATTTTGTCACATACGTGTAACTGAGACTGTTTTTGGCTTTACAGATTCATAGATCTGCTGGAGGATTTGACTGGAGCCGTTCCAAACTTCATAAACAGGGAAATAAAATGCCTGGACCCGAATCATGGACTAAATGGCAAGAGGAGGAGAATCAGATGTTACAGATTAAAGGCCAGATGACTGTTCACCCCATGCGTCTTATTAACTAATTGTGTAGTTGATGATATAACTGGGCTGTTTAATGCAATTTTAGCCTGAGTCAGTATCTGATCCAGTGCCTTCTCTATTATAACACAAGCTGTATGTAACAGCCACTTTCAAACATGAAACTTGTAGATCACACACTACAACTGGGCTGCATTTGTTTCCACAATATAGCTCTGTTCTTATTTAATTCTTCTCAAGTATTTAGTGGAACGTTTTAAAAATGTGCAGTGCATGTCTGCAGCCAGACTCTACTGCATGCAGAACAACAATTTCTTTAATTCAGTTTGACACTGGATTCTGTTCACATATGATCTCTTCCAAACCGTTGTGAATTCAGAGCAATATCTTTTTCAGACCAAAGTTTCATATTCTGCCTGATGCCCGGTGCTTGTGGGAGTGTATAAAGCAACACAAACACATACACAATTGTGTCAATATAAGCTTCTTCTCACAGGACTTCAAGGCAACAAGAGAACTGTGGCCACTTAACCTTGGACCGCTCTGGCATTACTGACAGTATGCACAGAAATCAGAAGAGTTATAATATCAGATAAGCTCTCAAGAGTGTTACAAACTCATGTCAATCAAACACTTTAAGTGAAAACTGGTATTACGGGTAATCTTTCAATAAACAGAGGATAAAGGCAGTAAATTCAATGTCGTGCTTTTCCATGGCCGTTTTTTTGCTAGACAACATGACCAGAACTCTTGAGGTGCCAGACATGAAATATCAGGAGTGTTTGCACAGGATTATGGAGTTTTGATGATGGATTATTAATAGTCAGGCTAATGTCATGGCTAAGGGCTGTTTAAAGAGCGAGTCCTCCAGTGGTCAGGGGTAAATCCAGTTTTGGCATGTCGGAGCCTGGGCTATGAGCTTAAAGGTTCTCAAAATATCTTTTAATTAACCTGCCAATATAGTCAACAAAACCTGGCAAATACAGGAAGAGAGAACAGACAGCTGAGAGAAATGGAGAAAAGAGAGAGACGTACGAAATGTTCTTTTCTTGTGTGCCAACGGAATAAAAATACCTTTTGATATCATTAGTCAAATTAGCTTTATTACTTGTGAAAGAAGTCTGTGATGAGAGTTCACACAAGGTGACTGATTAAAGTCACTAAAGCTTTGAATTCTTTGTCATCTGATTTGAATTCTGTCTGCAGAAGTCAGTCACATCCAAACAAGCTTTGAAATGAGCCCCAGCCCTGAGAAGTCAAACAAAACAACAGTTACATGAAAGTAACTGAAACAAAACTTCAAGGCCGAAACCTATTTTCTAAACAACTCAGAGTCACAAGCGAATGGAGTGATTTTTCAAACTTTGTGACAGCTGACAGTTCTATAAGGAGCTAAATGATTTCTTTCCCAAAGCATTATTGAGGTAATCTTAGAGGTGGGGAAATAGAGATCATCTGTCAGTCAAGAGGGCTCCATTTTTAGGTCTAAACATAACATAGACACACATATTTCTTTTCTGTGTGTGTCAAGATTTTGGACTAGTGAAGTAATGGACTGATTTTGGGTGACCAAATCTGATCCATGGAGTTTAGTTACAAACTACCAGAGGCAGGAAATTACACAATATTTGCAGGAAATTTGGTTGTTTACTCACAGCGAGGTGAATGTCACAAACACTACGATGCCACGGAAGGAAGATGGACAACAGCTGAGTGACCAAAGGCATCTGGGAAATACTACAGATGCACAGAAACACACAAGTCTGTTTATCTTATTCATGCTTTTACCTGCAATACAAGAAAAATGCTCCACTTACAACACAAATTCTTCATCTGAACCCGCATGTGCCCTCTGACAGCTCCTGTGTGCTGAAGCCTTATTGGGGTGTTTTATTCACGTAGTTCTCAGTAAAGCATCAGACTCAGTTTGATTAAGAGACTTAAGCAAACTCGCAGGGTGACGCAGCCATCAGTTGAAAGCTGTAATTATTTTCTCTTCGTGAGCCAAAGGCGGCTCTTCTTTTATTAGGTTTCTATTTAATTACACTTGGATCTAAATTCCACAAGGTTTCCCCATTCATTAAAGCAGTTAGGAATACAGATCAGCGAGAAGTGTCATCTATAGACGGAACACATGCCATATTTTCATTAGTTACCCTCTCCTACGCAGTCTCTCAATAAACTGGACTTGTAGTCTAGACAGCCAGATACAGATAGAGTGGGGTTCAAAAATCTGAGCCAATCATACAATGAACATCTTTTTAAAACCCATAAATAAAGTTATCATTATAAAAATGCTTAACAAACGTAAAATTATTAAGAAATATTTATGATATTTAAATACATTCTGCATTATTTCAAGTTCACTAATTACACAAACAAATTTGTGATATTAACCGTGTTGTCTTCTTTATGCGATAGGTCAGATTGCCTTGCATTCATTGAAGCACCCAAGATGCTCTTTGGAATGTTCTCAACATGGATCAGCAGGTTTTCCTGGTGGAATCCATGCCGGATTAAGAGTAAGGGAAGAGGAAAAATAAATAGTAAAAATTCAAATTTAGTAAATTAGCTATTGCAATTATGCTAATAATTTCCGTTTGTAAAAGAACAGTTCATTTATTAATTACAAGAAATGAAACAGAAGCATTTTCATGGTCCCAGACTTTCGAACCCAACTCTATAAATACACAAATCTGCCCACACATATGCAAACAACATCTGAGCGCTGCATGTAAACACGCACAGAGGACCTGAACTCGGTCTTCATACGTGTGAGTTACAAACCCATGTCAGATTGGTGCCGACAGACATGAAGAGTCACGTTAATTTAAAATTACTGATTCGTGAAGAGCACGGAGCTCTGGCGTGTGATATCAGAGCGCGTGACACGCGTGTGAGCGCGCCGCCCGGGGTCCGCGGCTCACTGGAGGCAGGAAGTAACTGGTTGCTGTGTGAGTGTGTCAGAGGTCTGACGGATTGGTTTGGACAGGAGAGCATGAGTACTGCCACACAGAATTAGACTCAGAACGGGAGAGTGCCGCACAGAGAAAGCCCACACAGAGACAATCACAGATATAATACTGCATCGCTCTCTCTCTTTTCTTTCTCTCTCTCTCTCTGGGGGGGTCAGTCAGACGCTGCGGGGAGAGTCTGTCAGTACGACTCCGTCTTTGAAGCCTCTGTCGAGAGAGGGAACATACCGTACGAGAGACGGACACGGAGACTGTCTGAGTGTTAATCAGTGCACTGAAGTCAACAGAAAGGAAATTAGGAAGGTTTGTATTTGCCACAAGGCCATCCATGCTTTCTTTCAAGTAATCATTTTGTTGATTCTACATTATAATAAAGAGAAACAATAATAATCTGTAGAGCTGGATCAGAGCATTTCAAATGGGCTTACAGGCATAAGCAAGTCTCAGGGTGCCCTGTCACTACCTGTCACCAAAATTATTGTGAGCCAGCAGCAGAAACCTGAAGTAAAAAACTGTGTTCTCCTCATCCAGAGTATATGTGTGGCCCGAGTTAAGGCAAACTAAAAGTTAAATCAAGTTAAAAAAGTTAAGCTAAAAAGTTAAAAAAAAAATTGTACAAGAACATTAGTATAACTTTTTTAATGTTATACATCTCAAAAATGTTATTCTTAAGTTGTTAGTGGAACGTTTTAAAAATGTTACAGAATAAAAAACATTCTTGTAACCAAACAGTTAATACAAAACTACAAAACATCTAAAAAACTGGATGTTTTGAACATTCCAAGAACTTTCAAAATAAAGTTTTTAATATTTTTATTCCCTGAAAAACCTAAAATTGTTAGCTGGGTGATTTTATATCATCTTCAGTATTATATCATTATCAGGGGAGAGCAATAAACCTAAGCAAGTCAAAGCACAGGTATTACTTTAGATCAGTGATATTGCTTTCTTTTAGAAGGAACTGATGAAAAGGTTCTAAATGTAGCATCCAGCCATGACCTGATTTTATCTATCAGGAATATTGGAATTAAGAAGCATTAAGTTATTGAATAGTATTACAGCATTTGATCAGGTTTGCTCATAAACAACACAAATACATCCAGATGGACCCCTCAAAAGCGCATTTAGATCCAATTTATGTGCGGGTAATCACATCCGCTTGTTATGTACAACATAAAAAAAAGAGGAAGATAAAGAGATGGGCTGAGTCTTCATGTAGATGTTTCCACAGGCAAAGAGGGCAGAGAGCTTTCAAAGCCAACTGCTTTAGGACCTTAACATGACACTGAACTTCATGGAGCAAAACATTAAACTACAGCAACACCAGAGTCACCCTGTTGCATGCTGGGTAAGCAACGCTTACAAACATCTTCAGCTTTGATTCTGTTGGCCATTGACCTTTTATATCATGCATTTCTCAATGTTTTTTGCAACGTTTTGAAATGGAGGTCAAAGCAGCACATGATATTTGTGTCAAGAGATGCTTTGAATGCTTTGCTTCATGTTAAAGATCTTATACAGTATCTAAGAAAAGAAATGTAGATGAGCCCTATTGAGGGCCTCAGTAGCATGAACTGAGTAGACATCTACAAATGTTGAATTGTTTACTGTGGGACGGATGAACTACAGCGAGTCAAGCCGTTTCTCTGACGACCTGACACTGGTCTGAGCAGCTCACTGTTGAGCTTTTGTGTAGTCTTGTTTTCTGATTAGGTTTGACTGGAGCAGCAGAACCCACAGAGATGAAGTGGAAACTGTACCGTCTAAGTCACTGCCGGCGTGGTGACAGGCGATGCGGAGGGTGATGGGTGCAGTGTAGGTGGACCAGATAAGGAAACGCAGGAAAGAGGTGACAAAGGTTCCCTTACCAGGTGACCATATTAGGGATGTGCAAAAGTGGGTAGTCAGTGGGTTTTGTGTAATGAACATGTTGTCTAATCAATCTTAAGAAAGACTTATAATTAAGACTGGTTCTGGGTTCACTTGCCTCCAATCGGGGGGGGCTTCTTACAGAACGTGCACATAAGATGTGTTCTTAGTTAATTAACAAATATCAGGGGGTCTTGAGATGCATTAAAAGTCAGTTTATTTTGAACCTGACACCACAAATTCGAAAAACTCAACACTCATTCCATGGCTGTAACGATGGTGCTTGAAAGGTGATGAATTTAGAAACTTTTCTGAGAGGGTTTACTGCACGACTGTCTAAGAGCTACAGAAAAGCACAGTGTCAGCACGCTAATTAATGCAGCTCCATGAAAAGCAAACTATAAAGACAAGGATCTATACAAACTAGTCAATCGCAATAATCAACAACTGTGACCCACGGCTAAACAAAGTCCAGCATCGCTCTCCGGCTTTTGTTTGTCACGGCTTACTTCATTTTGCATGGCACATACACACTGATCTGCCAAAACATCACTTTTCTCTGAATTCACAGATCTAACGCTCCGCAGAACCGTAGAGGGAAAATCTCAGATTCCACTCATGGTGTAAAGCCAGTTTATGCCTTTGTGCGTTTTTGGTTAATTTAGAGACAGTGGAGTCGCTGGTATTATACAGCACAGTGGATCTGCTGACTAAACACAGACTTCCCTGGCTGTATTAACATGGAAATGTGAGACAAACAGCCGGAGCGTGGCACGGTTAATTGGATCGGATGCTAGAGGAATGGAGGGCCCCTCCCCGGGGCCTCGGCAGTGCTGAGATGCACTTTTGGCCCTGGCTGAAGTGTTCCGATGCAGGAACGTCAATTTACATCACCCATCAGGTGTCACGCAGGTTGAGGCCCGTGCCTGATGGACCACCACTGTGCTTTAGATCTTCTGACTCTCAGGCCTGTGGCCTCTGGTCTACAGGCTGGGTGGAAATGAGGTCTGTCTGATAAAATAGGATCAACTTCTGCCCTCCCAAAGACTGTAAAATCTCTCCAGAAAACACACAAAAAACACAGCAGAGATCAATGCAAATATTTCACCATTGAAGCAATCCTGTGGAGGTCTTTCAACTGAATGCATGGAATATTTATTACATTTAAAATAATATAATAAGTAATGCCCATTACGAAGTGCATAACATAAGATCCAGAAATGACTGTAGAACTTGTAATTTGGCAAAATACTGGCACATTATAAAATAGAGGTAAAAATGGAGGTATGCTTTCAGGGGAAGACATTAAATAGAGGAATTGCTTTTGGGGAAAAATAGAAAAACACATGGAAATGTAATTGAAACTATCAAGTACTTTCAGAGCTACAGGGCTTTGAAGTCTCTCAAATACCTCAATTCCTTTTTAATGGCATAATCCCACCGCAGAGCATTTTGAACGCAGGCAACAAAGCTTCAAAACGCTGTGAAAAGTAGGCTATGAATCACTAAGAGAAAGAACCATTCATGCCTGTATACAAAACCTGTATCTGCAGAACACAATTATGGTGGATTTCACTTTTGAGTCTCAGTGAAGGATTTCAAACTGACTATGCTGAAGAGTTTACAATCTGCCAACAATGACCTGAATCCAAATAAACTATATCAAGACAGAAAAAAGTCAAGATGATGCTTTTTGTAAAACAAGTACAGACATTTCTTTAACATTGACATTTTCTGGAAAATTGGACCTGACAGCTCAAATTAAAAATCATTATTATAAACTTACTGTTGCGAATCAGAGCACAATATAGAGAATGTTTCAAACAGTAATCTGTCATGTACTTGCTCAATAACTGATTTTTGTTCATTTTTAACAAAAAAACAATTACGGATTACAACTTCAAGAGTTGTAAACACGCCACCTTTGAAACAGCCATAAGTTTTGCATTGCAAAGCAACATTATACAGACGCCTTCGTCTTGTTGTACACCAGCATCTAAATCTTCTTTTATGTGACTGTGTGTGTATACTGTAGACTAGAAAAGTACGAGCAATACATACTCATTTAGATAAAAGCTCTTTAGTTCTGGCAGAGGGATTTGTGTGTGCTCTCTGCATTTTGGAAACAAACAGGTTCTGTTCGGTTCCTCTGATTGCCGAGTATGATGATCACCACAATCAGCCAAATAATCAGCAGACAGGTTCTGAACACAGAACGTGTTTGCTCTCAGTGCCGAGTTTTTTCTTTGTGTGAGATATCCTGTCAAGTGGCACAAAAAGCACGTCACCATGGCGACCACTCAGCTTTAACTCCAGCCCAAAGCAAAATCTCTCAACACACCACAAATGATTCTTAGTCATTTCCTCTTAGACATTTCCTTGATACAGACGTTGTATTAATGTTACTGATTATTAAGCATTACTTCAACAATTCTGTAACGCTTTCAAAACGTTCCAATAACAACTTAAAAATAATGAGAAGATATATGATTTTAACATTAAAAACAACCTTGAATGTTTTTGATAACTTAAAAAGAACATTTGGAGAACATTATCATTAGAACATTATGTTCTGAGAACGTTTCTTGTTAGCTGGGTAATCAAGAAGCCCTTCCTATAAAAAATTAAGTCTTCCTTTTGCTTGACAAATATATTGATCAATACAGAAAGTGAGATATGGTGTAGATGTCTAGCAGTCATTATTCTTTAATTTGCTCGTGTTATTTAACTGAGCATTTTAAAATATTTTAATGAAGCAAAACTGTGAGATAAGGAACAATAGCGTATCATTTTTCTGCTAAACAAAATAATGAGCAATGTTTTAACTGAACGTGTTATTGCCGCGGTGCCCAACAAAAACAATCGATGTGTTTTAGCCATTTGAAGTACAGAGCTGATAAAACAGTAGCATGATACGCCAGACAGATCGATACTCATGTGGAAACACATTGCTTTAATGAAACAATCCTTTTATTAAACCCTGGTGTGAAAAGACGATCATTTACATTTATTGATTAAACAGAGTTACTGTACTGCATGTTGAAATCAAGTCATCATGCAAACCGATTACAAAAACACCTGCAAATATTCTGGAGATGAAAGTGTTCCAACTGAGAGAAGCCATATTTCTGTCTGGGAGATTAAACTGGTTTTATTTTTGTGATTCAGAGCAGCGTGTCCATTATCTCTCAGCAGTTTATGTATTTAATGATTTTGGCAACCGAAATGTATACAGAACAAATGATATCCCAAAATAATCCATTTAAAATGGAGATGGGAAAGATTCGGCTATAAATGTTCTCCATGGCCCAGATTCAAACAGGCAGAAGATGTTGCATCAGGTATTTTATGAGTAGACAATTAGATGAAACTTCTGCATGGCTGCAGCTGAGATCAGTGTTGTATCATCTGAGAAGCTCTATGACAGTTTGTTCATGAATCTCTGGTATTAAACTAAATGTGGGGAACTTCTCAGAATAAAGTTTCTCTAAATTCTTCAAATATCCGAGTTTAAACAAACATGCTCCTTTTGAAGTTCTATCAACATTTCAATCTGAAACTCTGCTAAGAAAAAGGG
>JAZGTK010001277.1:0-42436 GCA_036877625.1 Ambastaia sidthimunki
GACTTTATAAATAGTAACCGCATTAAAAATCTAAGAAATAATGAATATATGAATAAATGAAATATTTAGCTCGTATCACAACGTTGTTCTCTGAGGACCAGACAGAGACTTACCTCAGGAAAATGTACATTTACATACAGATTTTAAAGCTTCCGTAATTGTAATACACAGAAATAAACTAAGAATGCAACACATCAAATAAAATGATATATAGTTTTACACAAACGTTTAAAGCTAGTGGATAAATTTGTGAACGTGCACTTTTTTTGAGGCGCGCGCACCGTGAGCTTTCGCTGCATCATCTGACGTGATTTGGCAAAGATCGCCATCTAGAGTTTATGACAATACAAAACTTTTACTTTAATATATTAAAATAAATAAAACAAATTACAATATTCTGTCCTGTTTTAAATTGACTCCTTAAACCTCGTTGTTGCAATAAAAATAACTGACATAATTCATACGAATGTTTTAGTTTACGTTTCCTTAAAACGTTCCCTAAAGTTTACTTAAAAATAAAGTCATTATATCGCAACACATGATGTAATAGCAGGTGTTTCGTGCTACTTTAAAACGACTTTTGGTTTACTCGGTACTCTATTGAGCAGGCCTGGACTCTATGTATCGTCTATCGGCTAATCGGGTCTGAATAAACATGGCGGCCTTCTGCACGGGATAACGCGGTGGTTGAAAACTATCATGTCAACATGTCACTTTTGAGACTGTGTGCTTTTACTAAAGGTTTAACGCGAGGTTTTGCTGACAGGTGTGTGCGCCGAGTCCTAGATGCCGATTATTGCCGTCTGTGTCTCAGAATACGGAATAATGGTGGGATACAAATGCAAGGTAAGGATAAGACAGACTAAAATATATCTTGTCCTTCAGATCATAATAGTAGTACTTTTTTAATGCATAATTCACGTTTGTTTCTGTGAGCCATATTACAGTATATAGAAATGTTAAGATGTCTAAACGCAAAGTATGCCGTAAGACTTTTGTTTACATGTCAGAGTGACGATTATTAAATCTCAATGTCAGTCTGATTTTAAATGGGTTTAGATATTCATAAGGACAAGATACGTTTTATGTACCTGTTGTTGATACAATAAATGTAAAAGTAGCTTTTTCTGCATAAACTTTAACATCTTAGAAGTGTTATTCTGAAATCTAGCCCCTATTATAAAGTTAGATTTCTTTTTATCTGCCTTTGCAATTTTTTTGCATTGTTTAGACAACCAATGGGCATCAACTTGCCAAAGACACTATTCAGCCATCCTCAAGAAGGAGGATGGAAAAAAAAGATTCTGGGAACAGTCTCGATTGTTGGATGGTATGATTTATTTTTCCACATAGTTTCATCTGATTTATAATATTAGGTGAATGTTTTGGACAATTAAAATAATCTGTTGATAGTTTCTGGTGCACAATGTTGGTGTTTTTAACTTTTCTGTCAATATTTTCTTTGTAGTTCTGGAGGCCAGAATCCAACAGTTGCAATCTGATGTTGTAGACATCAAACATTCAAAGGTTCAAGTTGTCAAAGCCCATCAAAAAGGAAAAGAAATTGCATCTGGGAACAACCAAAAGAACTTGCAGTCTTCTAAAAAGGGAATCGCTGAGGGTAGCGTTTCTTTCAAAACTCACGCGAGCCGCTGGATGGAGAAACTCAGGCGCGAAAAGTGGAATCAGTCCAAAAAACAAACTTCGCCGAGAACTCATGACAAGCCAGTTGCCGGAAAAAGCAGCAAAGGAAGTTTGATGCTTCCTGCTACATCTACAAAGACTATCACAGCTGCTAAAAAAAGCAAAACAAAAGCTAAAGCAGAAGATGCCAAATCAGCTGCAACATCTTCCAAAAGTAAAGAAAAAGCTCTGCAGAAAAAGTCTAAGAAGAAGTCCCAGAAGGAAGTCTCCAAGATTCCAGGAATGCAGAAGGTCTTAAACATCTCCTGCAGTGAAGTTGGCTGCCATCAGGAGATGGAGGAGGAACAAGCAAGAGCTGTAGATAGAGAACCGTCTGAGGAAGAATACCTAGACTTGGACAAAGAGCACAGGCAGCAGAACCTGACAACTCCAGAAAAACTTTTGGAGGACAAGGAGGGGAACCGCTATGGAGATCCTCAGCTCAGAGTTCGCTGCTATTTGGAGGCGTGTGTGTTCATTGACGACGTGGCCCGAGCTCAGAACTGTCTTCTGTCTCATCACCGTCACCTGTCGAGACGCAAGCAACTGTCTATCAGTGCCTACAACATCATAATGAGGATGTGGGCCAAAAAAGTAAGTGTGCATCTCTGTGTTGAAATTACATTATATGTGTATATAGCCTATTATGTAGTGCAAACAGTTTTTTTTTTTTCAAATTGTGTGTTGGGGCATATGATGGTGGGGCATATTGATTTTAATTTGTTTTGCTAGCTAGTAATAGGGGGTTTAAAGCATCCCTAACTATAAGTATTCAGTTTTCAATATAAGTTTCAGTTTTGACATGTAACTTCTATGTATATTATATACTGTTTATATACTGTATATATATATATATGTATGTATGTATGTATGTATGTATGTATATATATGTGTGTGTGTGTGTGTGTGTGTGTATGTAAGTATATGTATATATGTGTATGTATATGTACGTGTGTGTGTGTGACTAGTAAAAAATTTCCAGTAAAATAATTTTTTTCCACCTGTGTTTTGCAGGGTTCCATCAACCACATTCGTCGCCTGTTCAGTCTGATTGAAGAAGCAGGACTGAAACCCAACGTGTCATCTTACTGTGCAGTGCTGGAGTGTATGGGCCGCATGAATGAATGCTCATCAGTGATCATTAACAGGTGAACACTTCAGCGCTTTTTAGTCACGTCCATGTGTGGGCGGAGCCAGCACATGATGTCATCACTCATGTCTACTCTGTGACTTAAGTTTATCTGAAGTTGGATTCATTTAGATTTGAACCTCGTTTCCTTTGTCAATATTGATTAAAAGATTTTACATTTTATGCTATAAGCAATACATCAAATGAAACATCTTTTAATTTCCTGTGGAGGCTTTCATATAGTGTTTAGAAATGTCAGATGATGACATTAAATGTTTATTTTAGGTTGTTAAACCTCACTTTATAATACAGTGTGTGTGTCACATGGCAGTTTCATCATAAATTTGTGATGCAATTCCATGATGTGTCACTAGATGTCAGTGTTGCAGTGTCGTCTCGCACGAAGAAAATTCCTCAGCCTGCATTTTTTTTCCTCCGCTGCTGTCAGTCTTTTAAATCCCCTATAAGAATACAAATTAAAGTGATAAACATGCAAATGGGTGATGGCACTCCTTAAACCCCTTTTTGCATTCCATGCATTCCATTTGCTAATTCACTCATGCGTGGCGCTGTAGGATTATTCTGGACCGGCCTTGACCATTTCTAAAAATAGAAATTCAAATGGTGGTCATTCATCCCCAGAGTATTAACTCAGTGCCCTGCCAGTTTCTCTCTGACCGTCTATTTGTTTTGTGGGCTGCTCATCTCTTGGTAGAGAAATTTAGCAGAGAACGTCTTTTCTCTGTCTCACCTTGCATTTATAAGAGCTCTTTGACAGAATGGGGTCAGATCAAAACAACATTATTTTGCCTGATTTCTTTAATCTCCTCTAGCCTCACCTTTAATCTTGCCACCTATATTGTAGGTTCTTGTCGTGTAGAATAGTTTTTTGTTTTAATGAAATTATGTGTTTTTTTTACGTAATTGTACTAAATTGGCATGATTGTAAGATGTTCTCTGCGGTTGCTAAAGCATTGCTATTGCTATGCTGTTAATAGTGCATGGTTGCTAGGCTGTTTTGGGTGGTTGCTAAGGCATTGCTAGGCAGTTTTGGGTGGTAGCTAGGGCATTGTTAGGCTGATTTGAGTGGTTGTTAGGGCATTGCTATGTTTTGAGTGGTTAAATACTAGTCAAAAAGTCAAAACAGCCCCACCCCAAATCTCTATGATTTCCAGATTCCTGGATAGGGTTTTGGAGGATTGGGGAATGTTTAGCCCCAGCCTCTGTTTATTTTCAATATATGGAAACGAGTGGCCAAGGTTTTCTTCAAACATTCACCTGTTGTGTCTGTCTGGCTGTCATACGTGTTCAAAGCAACATGGGGGTGGGTAAATACTGAGCATAATTGTTATTCAGATTTTTGTTGGGGTGAAATATTCCTTTAAAGACATCCATGTGATTGTTTTAAGCCTTTTGGATTTGTGCTGAGATAAAGTCAGAGCTAAAGGTGAGAGCTGAGGCAGTATGGCAGATGGGTGGGGGATCGATCTCTGTAAGCTGATAGCAAACACATTGTTCTGCAGTGAAAATCTTCTCTCTACAAACCCCCAGAGGAGCTAATTTTTTTACCCATCTGTCTGTCTTTGTTCTCCAGCTCTACAGTTTCATTGTTTAACTGTTATCGTTGTTGTTGTTTTAAAAAACACATTTTCAGAATCGACTAGTGGATTGTCAAACATCTCATTAACTAGTCTGTTTGTAGAGGAGCAGATTTAACTCACCCCAATCAGATGGACGTTTGGGTGCCGAATTTTGCCACAGTCAGTACAGACGATGTTTAATTTTACTGTATAATCTATATTGTATTGTTTAGGATGGTGTCGATCGACCAGTCGAAAAAATATTAAATTAAGGAACTTAAGACAGTTTAACCCATTGCACGGGCTGTAAAGAATTTTTAAGTTTATCATTTATCCTTGTTTAAAGGTCTGTAAAACCAATTATGCCATCTATTCTGAGCAAGAGCTATAAAGCCACACCTGAATTCATTGTGTGTCCACTAGAGGGCACTGATGGCTCGTCCTAGCGGTACACCTCCCAAAAGAGCCTGTTGCTTTGGAAACCATTGGGGCATCACTGCATCCTCAGCGAGCCTTAGGAATAACCCTGGGTGTCTTTCAGCCTTTGGCAATGTAATGTAATGTCCCTCGCAGTTAATAAATAGTACAGCTTACATGGGACTGTTGTGGCATTGCTGTGAAATAATGAGCTCTTAATAATGTCATTGTTGAATTCTTCATTCTATGTGCTTGACAAAACCACAGAATTATTTAGAATTATTATAGAATTATTTATTTCCGCACAGCTGTGAATTAGTTTCAGGTTTGTTGAATGCGTTACAGGTCTACATCATTTTCTTTTTGAATGGTTACTTGGTTAATAATTGATGGCACAAACTAGTTCTGTTAGGAATGATCAACTGGTCGAACAGTCATCCAATAGCTAATTAGTTGATGAACATGGTAAGGTTGACTAGTTTAAGATATTTTGTTTTAGCCTTGTTTTAAAGGAGATGAACTTGCCATGGCAAACACACTCCGAAAAGTTGTGTCTTTAAATTCATTCTATGTTATAACACCACCACAGCCAACTAAACAACTTGTGCCTCACTCTTCAGTTTTCACATAGACTAAGAAAGTTTTGTTCAGGTAAAGATTCTAGAGTTTCTTTAAAATTATATTTATTTGTTGAATATTTGTCCCTTCATAAATTCTTCCTAAATTGCACCAGCTACAGCCCTTTGTTTTCATTGCTTCCAGAGAGATTTAATTTATATTCGGTCCACAACTGGAACATAGCTTTACTTCACAACACTCAGCAGTCCAGCTACATGGGGATCTGACTTTTTGTTTGAGTAAACACAGACTTGTAGTTCTTGGACAAGCGGTCACCGACTATCCGACAACTACTGAAGGGAGCAGAACGTTCTGTTTCGAAGTTTCTCCGTGTCCGTGCAAATATTTGATATTCCGCTCCGACACCGTGCCAGTCTCAATGCGGCAAGCCCAGGTGCTGCGGTCGGGAAGTTTTCTCATTATAAGGTTTTCCCCTGCCTTTGAATTATCAATGTCATTTTTTATCTTACAAATGACTTACAGTATTTGCCTACTGTGGTAATTTGGCCCACAATTAAAATTCAAGGAGACCACGGGAATCCTGAACGTCTTTCCTGAAGGTCAGATCGCCACCAGTGGCAAACCAGATAGAGATTTGAATGCTTTGCATAGTAATTTAAAATGAAAGGGATAGTTCACCCAAAAATGAAAATTCTTTCATTTACTCACTCTCATGTCCTTTCAGATTTTTGTCTTCTGAGGAACACAAAAGAAAATATTTTTTAATATACATTTGATGTTGAAGATATTATTGACTTATATTGACTAATATTATTATTGATTATTGATCGTACAAACACAAATCCACTGAGAAATCTCTCAAAATATTTTCTTTTGTGTTCCACAGTAGGTAAAAGTCATAAGTTTGGAAACGTTTCATTTTTGGGTGAACTATCCCTTTAAAGACCATTCAGAACTTTGAATGAAAGAACTGTTTTTATCTAAGGTTACCTGTATATTCACACCAGAGGAGGAATTTTACTATAAAGACTATAAAATGGAATTTTAAGAATTTGTTTAAATAGAATTAACAGTGACATGCTCAAACAAACAAACAAACAAACAAATAAACATTGTTTTGATACCACCACTGTGTGTACTCTTTGAAGGTAAGTCAACAAATGCCTTACCTACAGTTGTCTCTGGATATTAATCTAAAATTGGTGGCCTATTTTAACGCTGAATACACACTTCAGCTTTAATTACTGTTGACAGAGTGATCTCTCCTGTGGTCCACGTAGGTGCCTGCAGCAGATGGCGGTGGATGGCCTGTCTGTGGATGATGTGTTCAGAGAGTGTGTGTTTAAACAGGACGAGAGAGACATGGTCCTGAAATCCGTTCAGTTGGTGCGACCTGAATACCAACCCCAGATATCCAAAGTTCAGCCCCTCTGTTCACTGTCACTGGTGCAGCAGTTCTATGCTGAGGTAATGTTTTGTTTTTGTTTCATTTTGTCTGTCCTATTCTTTTGGTTTATTTTGTTCATTTCATTCTGCATCCATTTATGCGTTTGGCTGACTCTTATCCAAAGTGACTTGCAGTGCACTTAAGCTATATTTGATTAGTAAGTGGGTTCCCTGGGATTCGAACCTACAGCCTTTGCTGTTGATGCAGCACTCAGTAGATTTACTGTTGGATTCATTTTGTCTGTTCTATTGTGTTAATTTTGTCTGTTCTATTGGATTCGTTTTGTTTGTTCTATTACGTTTCCTAATTGTATTTTTGCTCTTTTATATCTCTGTTCTTCATAATTTTACTAGAGTTGTGCGGCATTTGTTATATCACCAGAGTATGTTATACATTTTACTACCCATAAAAACCTTGTTCTTCTTCTTCTGGTCCATGTTCTCTCATACACAAACTATTAGCATCTTTATTGTTTGTTGGTAATTGTTCAGCAAGTGAATTGATTGTAAAATAAGTGGAGGGAAAAAATTATGGAACGAAGACTGGTAAAATAAAACCGAAGATGCGGTTCACAAAACTTTATACCTGTCATCTCAGGCTCCCTTAAAAGACCTGCCTGAACAAGTCTGTGTGTCAAAATGTCGAGTCTCACAGCCATGGCAGCTGTCATCTGCTCTATAATTCCTGCAGACAGAAGAGCCCAGACTATTTTTGGCCCCGCTGGGTGTTGTTATCAAGACAGTCTATCCCACCACCAATTACCGGACATTCCCCCACAGATTCATTACCGCAGGTGCACGAGTGCATTTGTAACCCGCATCGCCTCCTACAACTTTAGATTTGAATAGGAACTTTCCTGGAAAGTTGTGAGAAACTGGGTCACCTGGAGGTAAAACAGTAGATTGAGTGATCTCAGTTTTTGTGTAGAAATGACTTGTTTATATTGTTGAATTGAAACAAATGTGATAGAAAGAACTAGTAACTTGGTGTGGGAACTTGGTGAGGATACGTTGCAGTATAAACATATCTAAATTTATTCGGTTCGTTACATTTTTGCCTAGTTTACTGTAGTATAGTGTTGTATGGTACAGTATAGTTTTGTGCAATATAGTTTAGCATAATGTAGTATAGTACAGTACAGTATAGTATAAACTTCAGTAAGGTAAGATGAGACAGTAACATTGCCAGAAATGCCCTTTTGTGCCTCTTCAGGCTTGCAGAACCAAGCAGGATTGGAGCGATGCGTTCCAAACGCGGAGGTCGGGACACATGTTTCTTCCTGACAGTCGGCAGTTCTGTGGAAATATGGGTCTCTGTCGAGCCGTCCGCATACACAACACTAAACCTTGTGTTCTGCTTGGCCGGCCTGTAGAAGTCAACGCCGCGGGCATGATTTATCCCGGCATAACCTTTTCGCTTACTTTGGCCGTGGTCCATGTGATCTCCGCTGAGGACAGATTTAGCCGCCTCTCTCCTGTCTTGCTTCCCTGGCAAATATTAATTTCAGGCCGAGCTGTTCTATCGAGCCTTCCACGATGTGTTCCGGGATAATTACCAGATGTCTGCACAGACACCGACTCCCCCTTCGAATAATAAACGACTACACGTGTCAGCGCGCGGCTCGCGTTAACGGATTCTCCGCACCACTTAGCGAGCTGTTGCGGTAATATATGCCATGTTTACAGTTTGTGATTTATGCAGCCACTCGATTGGCTGTCGGCCAGACCGCTAGATCGTAAAGACTCCTGAATGAGCGTAGGTGGAGTTTTACGAGACAGAAATGCACACATGCTAGCCGCGGATTAGCAATGCAGTTGTTCTTTCAAATAATACCGTTAAGTGTAAAGTTTAATGTTTTATTGAATCTTAAAGTGTTTACGTTCAATCAGGGTTCATTTACTAAGCAGTAGGGGCCGACACTAATATTCATGGGGCTCCAAACAAAATGTGTTTAGCTGGGGAAACCTTTCTGTTTGCCCTCAACGATGGCCCTGAGCTAACTAGTAAAGGTTTTTTCTGCCGTCTTGGTTATGCTAGTAATTTTCCTAAAATTCTGTTGGTATTTTTACTAGCCCTGATGCAATGTATTTAAATGAAGTGTTGAAAGCTTGTAAAACAGTTGAGGTAAATAGTGGTAGGAATTATCTTATTTTCGTTAGTCAAACAAGTGATCGCTCTCGTGATTGTTTTAATGAGATTTAAAGTCTCAGAGGCTTCTCATACAGTTTTAAGGAGGCAGTAATATTCAGTTTAAAGGGCCTCTGGCTGTTGAGATTTTGGTGCTCATTATTTTGCAGATTGTCTAGGGCTCGTTAACAGAATACACACACACACACACACACACATACACACGGTTTACTGGTCTTATAATCTTATGCACTTACAATGTTAATAGCAATCCTGCCTGTGTTACAGAAATCATTGAATTTTAATACATGATTCCAGTCTTGTAATATCTGTATTGTGGAAAGCTTACCAAAGAGTCTCAAAAACACAATTTAAAAACATTTCCTGTGTCACAAACATGTAACCAATCACGTCAACATGCAGGGCGGGACGTTTTCTGGATCAGGTAGTCCATGATGAATGGAGGCGGGGACTAATTTGCATATTCATCATTGATGTTATAGACATACTACACACACATGTCGGGGTGTTACATAAATATTGTAAATCAGTGCATGTATATCGTGTTCCTGTAGCTCAACTGGTAGAGCATTGCAATAGCAGCACAAAGGTTGTGGGTTCGATCCCAGGGAATACAAGTACTAATAAAAATGTATACATTGAATTCACTGTAAGTCGCTTTGGATAAAAGCCAAATGAAAAAATTTAAATGTATATAATTTGAATCTCACCTTTGACACATTATTTGACTATAATGGGTTTTTCTTTTCTGTTGTTCCGCTAATCTTGTGTGTTGCAGAGGGAAGACGTCACGTTTCCCAAGATGGACTTCAGCCTGGCACAACTGCAGGATCGGTTCAGACGTCAGCTGAATATGGAGGCCGCAAACACCGTCACCATCGACTCTGTGGAGGCCATAAAGCCCGTCACCGACCACATGGCCAAAATGGTACGAAACCAAAAAAATGCACACACACCAAATAGGTTATTTCAGCTTGTGGGCCAGTGTTATTAATGTTTGTTATGATTTTGGAATGGCCAAACCTAGGAAACTACTTTAGGAAGGCCTTGTGGAGACTTCCACATTTTCCTAGTGCGACATTTTTTAGGAACCAGATACGCATCTAAGCTGTGATACACTTGAGACATTTGTGAAAGTATCGGAAGTGGAATCTAAATTTATTTTGTGTTGCCGGTGAATCTCACCGTCGGCCCTTCCCGTGTTCTCTTACTGTAGAGGGAAAGTCCCTCGCGGTCCCGCAACATTTGCGGTAGAGTTTAATGGAACAGAAATGCATTGTAATGCGTCTCCTGTGAGCCGGTGAAAGCGTCAACCTTCCATTGCAGGGTCAGCGTATCTTATCCCTGTCATCCGTGCGCTCCAGAGGGACAGAGAAAACCCCCCTAATAAGGAGACGACCCACTTTCAGCAGTCAGCATTGACTGCCCCCTGAACACGATTTGTGTTGTGAATTACATTCACATTTATATGAGATTTTATTTTTTAAAGTCACAGGTTGAAACGAGATTCCGTGTTAATGGAATAAACGCCACTGACAGCAGCTGCAAATTTCACCAAAACTGTCAAGAAATGTCCGGATTACAGATATATATCCGGATCACATAAAATATCATATGGATCATACGGATTTACCTTAAAATAAAGTCACCTGTATTGTATAATGTGAATATATTTTTTAGATTTTATGTTTTCTTATTTCTGTTGTACAAAAAACATTATTTGAATTTTTTTATTTGTAATAATTTGTAGTATGTTTTTTTTGCATTGTGGTAATTAATAAGGTTGAAGTTTTACTACAATAAGGGGACAAATGTGTTCAAATGTTATAATGTTATAGAAAAAAATTGCTATGTAAGAATTCTTTATTTTTTCTAAATGGTATTAAAATTGTTTTTTTTAATGCTGAAGAATATTGCATGTGCATTTGTATATTTGTACAGAGAGAATTGTTGGCCACTCAGCAGACACACTGGGAGAAAATTCTGCTTCAGGTCCTGAGAGAAAAGAAGCAGATATTAGCCAATAACAGCCAGAGGAGCTGGAGCACCTGTATATATCCATACCTGTGTATCCTGGAGGATCAGGAATATGTGAACATTATGCTGCAGGTACCAACCAAACCTACAAACACAATCCACCTGAATTCATTCAAAACAACAGCAACATTATATAAATCCACAATCTGTAACTTATTTTAAGTTGCAGGCTATTTAACGTGTTTTCATTATGTTTAAGTCAAATGAAGCCAAACTGACATTTCCTGGGGAATCAGACCCAATAGGTTAAGCTGTAAATCACTATTGTAAACTTACTGTTGTGAATCGGGATAAGGTAGGAAGACCTTTTTAAACACAGATCTCCTATGATCAATAACTAATCTTTTTTACCAAAACAAGCAGTTAAAGATTGCAGGTAGTTTTTGTCTCATGGGTGTGCTTGGTTTTAAACCTGCTGTACAGGTGTTCTTTGGAGCTTTAGTAACCTCTTTGCTTTTCATGAATTATCTCGTGTAGACCTTATCCAAACTGCCGCCCAGCGGTGAATCTTTGCTGGTCATGGCTGAGGAGATGGGAACCAGGGTCCACAATATGTACTGCATCCGTCAGAAGAACCACGGTCAGATAACTGAGAAGCTTGCAAACATCTACAGCTCGTATGCTGAGCTCCTGGCAAGCGATACCAAGGTGCGTGCTTTGCTCGGGTTCAATTCCCAAAGAACAGTTGCGTGCATTTGCTCTTACATCACATTCCTTGTTTCATCACAGATCAATCACCTGTTGCCACGGGAACATTGGGTGAATCTGGAGACGGAGAGGTGTAGCGGACCGAGTCTTTTAAGCGATGACACCCCTTGGCCGCTGGTCCTGATGGTACAGCTGGGAAGCTTCCTGGTTGACTTAATGGTACGCGAGCTTAAAATCCCGACCAACATCCTCAGCCTCGCCCAAGAGGAAAAACTCATTCCCATCCTCTACCACATGTACACGTTCCGCAGTAGTCGTAAGGTAAGTGCCACATAAACTGTCCAATTACTGCCCACTTAGACAGGAAGAGCCATTTGATTGACATGCAAAGCGACCAATAAGGCTCATTCTGTTTTTATGTGCAACTTGGGGGTGGGGTTATCAGAGATATGTTATATATCATAATTAACCAGCTTGAAAAAATTAATTACTAATAGCAAAACATCTGTAATAAAGTATGGTATGTCAACAAAATCTCTGTGCCCGTATTTGTGGACCTCAGAGCCAATCAAATTGCAACGTGCAGTATGTGGTATGCAGATCAACGGACTGTGTGTGGGCGGTCTGTATGCGTGGCAACTGAGGATAAGACTGCAACCCTCAACTCATCCTCATTCCACAACCTCTCACAGGCATGAGGTTGTCATGAATTATTGAATCTTTTTTCAGATAGTAATCGGAGTCAACGGAGGAAGACCGATGGCTCTGAAACAAATTTCTTTTTTACTGTCCCCTTAATTGCCCGGTTGATTAAATGCAAAAGGGCTCGTGGACAGAAAGAGAGGAAAGACGAGTCCCATTTCTCGGCTAAACCTACAGAGCTCTCAGTTTAGCATGTTTGTGGATTATTCAAGTGACATGAATGATTATGATTATGTTCTTAATTTTTAGATGTTTCTCATCTTTGTCTGATTTGAAACGCCACCCTACAATATTGTCTTTATCTGAACTCCTCTGAAGAAGTGGGTGGGGCTCACCCATGCAAAACTCACAGTCATAGTGGTAGAGGATTATGGGTGGTTGTCAGGGAGTTGCTATGTGGCTGCTGTGGTATTCTGGGGGGTTTCTAGGACAAGCCAAAAGAGCCCCACGTTCATTGTCTCTGATTTTCCAGTCTCAAATGTCTCAGGTTCTTTCAAAAGTTTAAATGCTTTTTTCACCGATTTATCAACTGCCAGAAAAAATGGTAATTGTAATTGCATAAAAGAAGTTCATCAATTAAATGTTACTGTGTTAAACCATCTATATTTGCTTTGTCTGTCTCTTTGAATAGATGGTTGTCAAAGACAGGTCGGTTTACAGGCAGCCCACGTACATCATCTCTGATTTATTTAGACTGAATTCACAGGGCTGCTGCGAGCTATTGACAGGAGATGGTTATTAACATAGATTTGTCACGGCATGTGAGATTTAATTGTGCATGTTTAATGTGCATTTCACGACCTGCCTTTAAGGTGAATTTTTAAAATAAAAGTTACTCGAAGCATAAATTTGGGTTCCTCAGCTCGTCATGCCAGCTAGAGTTTTGTAAGAACCTCCGGCCAGTATTCTGAGGAACTCTGAAGTTTCTGCAAGAACTTCTTTTGAAATCTAAACACATTTTGTAGTTCCTTTTGTACACACAAAGATTTTTTTATGGGGGTACCTTAAAAAAAGTGACTAGAGCTTCTCCTAAAGGTTTCTTCTGTGTTGCATCTGAGGAACCCCAGGAAATGCCTCCTGTATCTTTATTTTTACAGTCTAAAGTATTTGTTTATTTATTTGTTTATTTGCTGTCTGTCTTCACATCCACATTAGATTGGCTTTATCAAGCCACACCCTATCTTGACACAAATTCAGAGAGAGGCAATGGAAACCAAACTAACCTTCGACTCCTACGTCATGCCAATGTTGTGTCCCCCTGTACCCTGGACCTCCCCTAAAAATGGCGCATACCTGCTGACACCCACAAAGCTGATGCGTTCAACCGACGGAGCCATCCAGCACCAGCTCCTGTTGGAGAAGAGCCGAGCAGAAGATCTCCACGCTGTGTTGGATTCCCTCAACCAGGTGGGCAACTGCGCCTGGAAGATCAACAAACCCCTTCTGGACATCATCATCTCCATCTTCAACGACAAGGGGAGTGAGAAGCTCTGCATTCCACCACCGCTGTCTGAAGCACCTGAGATTCCACGCTTTAGCCCTCATGATCCTTCATACACTCAAGCGGAGAAGGCCTACATGAAGCGAGAAGGTATCAAAGCCAAGAAGAAGGTCACAGAGATGCACAGCCTTCGTATGGACGCACTGTACAAACTGTCTATCGCCAACCACGTGAGGGACGAGATCTTCTGGTTTCCTCACAATATGGACTTCCGTGGACGGACGTACCCCCGACCACCTTATTTTAACCATCTAGGTAGTGACGTGACCAGGGCCTTGTTGCTGTTCGCCGAGGGAAGACCTCTTGGTCCCAAAGGCTTCGACTGGTTAAAGATCCACTTGGTGAACCTAACTGGTTTGAAGAAGCGTAGCTCTCTAGCTGGAAGACTGGAGTATGCGGAGAGCATCATGGAGGACATCCTGGACTCAGCAGATCGTCCTCTTGACGTAAGAATTGTCTGTGTTGTGAACACAAAAATTAGAGAACCAATGTTTAATACAACCAGCCACATTACGGCAAATGCTGTAGCCAAAATCCTGGTGTATTTGCATAAACACTATATTTGTTTGTTTGTCTTCCATTAATATTATTAAAATATTATGCATTCGTTTTGTGTTTATAAAAACTTTGTTTATAAAAAATTTGTATTGTCGTAGATAATCTCTATATCCAAACACAAATGCATCAGAACGCAAGCTTTATAACTCAGCCATATTTTGTGTTTTATTAAAATGTTTGTCACATTTCAAGGCCCCTAAAGAGTCCCAGCTCTTTTTTCACAGGGTCGCAAATGGTGGATGAATGCAGATGAGCCCTGGCAGGCGCTGGCTTGCTGTATGGAGATAGCAAACGCCTCACGTTCACCCGACCACACTAAATACATCTCCTATTTCCCTGTACACCAGGTACTGACTCTCTGCTGATTCACTGTGTACTGAATAAATAACTGTGTGTGTGTGCATGTGTGTATGTTTGTGTGCATATGCATGTTTGTGTGCGTTTGCATGTTTGCGTGCATCTGTGCATTTGTGATTGTGCGTGTTTGTTTGTGTGTGTCTTTGTTTGCATGTTTGTCTCTGTGTGTGTATATTTGTTTGTGTGAGTGTGTCTGTGTGCATGTTTTTGTGTGTGTGTTTGTTTGCATGTTTGTTTGTGTATGTGTGTCATTGTTTGCATGTTTGTCTCTGTGCATGTGTGAGTGTGTCTGTGTGCATGCTTGTGTGTGTCTGTGCTTGTGCGTGTGTGCGTTTGTGATTGTGTGTGTATGCCATATGTGTGTGTTCTCTCTGTACTGCTGAATTATGAGCATAATTGAATGTGTTACAACACTGAACGATGTTTTAAGTTTTATTTGCTGGGCTGCTGTTGCCAGATGGCAAGATGTTTCCCAGTAACAGCACTTTTTACACTTTATTGCTTTTCTGTTATACTCGGGTAGTAGTTTATGTTTCCTTGATGGATTTTAAATAGATTAAAATCAGATTTTTTTTGTAGTCCCTTTGCTGGTATGTGTGTAATGGCTTTTATATTGTGTATTTTGTCAGGATGGATCTTGTAATGGTCTTCAGCACTATGCGGCTCTTGGGCGAGATGTTATCGGGGCGACTTCAGTGAACCTCATGCCCTGTGAACTTCCCCAGGACGTCTACAGCGGCGTGGCTCAGCAGGTCAGTTGGTTGTGGCACCAGGGGGCGGCAGTGGTTCTTTTTGCCCTCTACAGTGACGTTACCCGACCCTGTTTGTCTTATGTACCACCACAGCCCTGCCAATAAGGCCACTTCATCACAAATGTTTCTTTTAACTCAATTTTTGTGTTTTGTCACTAAAGGTGATTTTTATTTTTTTGCTTCTGGTTGAAAGTCTTTTTACATCCTGATACCAGTCTTTAAGTAAATATATATATTATGTGGAAGGTGGAGGAGCATAAAATGTTCGTCCAACTATTGTATTCGGTCTGAATACAATGATTGGAGGACAGGATCTTATGCTTTCAAAGCTACATTGCAGTGCTAATCCCTCTGAAATTTAATATTTAATATGTTCATTGTTGTAATGATTCACTTTTAAACTGAAAACAATCAATACTGTAGGACAGCACCTAGATTTATCAGCTAGCTTCATTTTTAATCGCTTTAGTATCGTAGAATTTGTTTTAATTGTACACACATCAATCTTCAGTGTACACTTCTGGGAAATTGTGTAGTTTACTAGAAAACTGCCTGAGATAAATTGCCTAATGTATTGATTTCTCTCTATTTGCGAATGTAACATAAGCGA
The DNA here is from genome assembly GCA_036877625.1 of Ambastaia sidthimunki. NCBI lineage: Eukaryota > Metazoa > Chordata > Actinopteri > Cypriniformes > Botiidae > Ambastaia > Ambastaia sidthimunki. Next base: position 16,149 of record JAZGTK010001277.1, read on the forward strand.
GTGTAAACTGTAGATGGATCTATTTTTGGCCAAAAACATCATACTGTGCTTTTCAAAGCTGAAAAAGTTCTCATTGTGCTGTGAGACTGGCACAGTGCTGAATCAAAGTTTGGCTTATTGTTCCTGAACCCTTCTGGAGATCGGTTTCAACAGGGTTAGCTCTCCAGAGCCCCAGCAAGACCGCCAACTTCTACACCTCGTGTGTGATTAATGAAGCGGTTTCCCACCATGCAAATTAAACAAAAATTATGCTCCACCCCTATGCAAATCAGACAGAAGCTCTGCCCCGCCCCACACATGCAAATTTAACAAAACTTCTGTTATCATGCATTTGCCCTGTGTTATTTGAACCGTATGGTTTCCTTGATTTTGTGGAACTCAAAAGGAATCTTAAGAACAATATGTTACTTCCAATTCCCTGACAGCTCACAGTGACCACAGCTGTTAAGCTCCAAAAATCACCAAGTATCATAGAGTTTGGTCATGATTTTTAACAGCCCTGATCACTGAATTTGTAGGTAAAGGTCTTCAGCATAAAAGATTTAAAATAACAGAGTTACTGCATAAAATTTCCATTTGAATCGTTACTGAATTCCCCCTCAGGGGTCAATAAAACACAGCGCTAGTGTAGCACTAATGAGAAACTTTGTGGGCTCAAACGAGGTGATCTGTGTTCTCATAGGTGGAGGAGTTCAGGGTTCGAGACGCAGAAAAGGGTCTGAAGATCGCGCAGGTGCTGGAGGGCTTCATCAGCAGGAAGGTGGTGAAGCAGACGGTCATGACCGTGGTCTACGGCGTCACGCGCTACGGGGGGCGTCTGCAAATCGAAAAACGACTCAAGGAAATCGATGAATTCCCTAAGGTGAGGCTTCTTGCGTTTCATTGAAATTTCCATACCAAGAAACAAAGTCCAGGTGTATGAAAGTTGGCTGTGAGTTCAGCTGTCATAACGCGACACAAACCTTGTCCAGTGTGGTGTTTGGATGAAGGTGGTCTGTACCTTTGTACTTAGCGGTCTGGTTAGCATTTCAACATCTGACAGTTATAAACGTAAGATCTCTGTCTGGTTCTCATGGTGTCGTTGCACACATAGCCACATCTCGGGTGTTTTAGCCATAAAACTATTGGATAGAATTATTTACTGAACATTTCATTTAATTTCATCATATGATGACTCTGAAGTCATGAATGATTCGAATGGAATTGGCTTTTTTTGGCAAGTTTTTAAGGTGTAAGCATCTATTGTATAGATGTGGGCATTACAGAAGATCAGGTCTTCCAGACGAGTTCTCCTCATGTTTAAACTCTGGGTTACGCCACAAAAACTAGTCTTGTTGTTAAAGGGTGTCCCCTAATTGCTTCTTTCAAGATTCCATCTGTGTAATGTGTTCCCTAAAACAGAATTAAAGCTAGATTAGAGATTTAAATGTAGATTATAAGATCAAGGTCTACATCAAATGTCTGTGCATGTGACACGAGATGTAAGGGTTTAGCTTCTTGCGTCAATCTTGGTTTTCCCTGTGTGCGATTCTCTGTGGGCAGCCATAGAAACCAGTGACGCTTCTCTCCTTTCTCCTTGGGGAGAATAAAAAGGGGAGAGAATTATCACCTGTGGAGTCTAGGGACATAATCTCCACATACTGCTTGGTTAAGCAAAACCATTGTTGGTCATTTGGGACTGTTGGTTTTGGCTCTTGAACTTTTTTCTTTTGTCTTGATGTTTCTCCTAGCAAACTCTTGGTCTCTTGGTTTTAGCCTCAAACACATGCTGACCGCAGCTGGAGACCACTGTCATGCCTTTGTTTCCTGTTAGGGCAGAAGAACTTAGGGAGGTTCTGAGCATAATGGAGCAAGTCCTTCACTTCCACAACTTTAAATCTAGATAAAGTATAAAGTATAGCCAGCTTTAAAGCTGAGGTCGGTTATTTTTTCAGCCAGCCTTAAAGTGTGTCTCCTCTGTCCTTTTTCTGCTTAAAGGCAGAGTAGGAGATTAAAGGTAGGCGAGGTATGCTGGTTGAGATTCCCTCACATCCTAATAGCAATCGTTAAGGACATCCAATGATTGTATTCGGTCCGAATGCAACGATAGGATGTCGTGTTTACCTGTCAGACTGTGTAAGCCTTTATGTGTTGGAGGAGGTGTGGTTTTTAAATGGAGGGTGGGAGTTTTTGCTTACAAAGCTATGTTGCTACTGCTACCCTGCCTAAAATAAGCAATTCGTAGCTTTGTTTTCTAAAAAGTGACATCTTTCTGTTTGAGCGGCCCAAAACTGTAACATTGGCTCAACCAATGGTGTAAGTTTGGGGGTGGGACTGTCTGAAGAATGTTTAGGAGACCATTGTTTTGGCAAATCCATTCGATGATACACACAGTTGCCTTAAAACAGCATATGAAGACGGTGGCCTGTAAGGTATAGACAGGCAAAAGCATGCAAACTCTTTATCTAAAAACATGTTTTCTGTTCACAGGAGTATGTATGGGACGCTTCTCATTACCTGGTGCATCAGGTTTTCAGCAGCCTGAAGGAAATGTTTACAGGGACAAGAGAGATTCAGGTATACCACAGCAATTTATTTACAACTGTTATATGTAGCTGGTGGTGTTTATTTATACATAGTTTAAAAATATATATTTTTTTCATCTGTCATTGAACAAAAAGATTGTTTACTAAAGCTGAAATCTGGTGTCTCACGACGATCCCACAACGGTCTGCAGCTCGTGAATTATGGCTGTAGGAAACAGAAAATGAACAAACGTCTCTATCCGTTTATCGTCTCCTGTTGCGTCCCCCGGGGAGACGACCAGACAGGGAGAGCAAATGAAATATCCCCTGCGTTACCTACAGACACAAACTACAGCTTCCTAAATAGGTCAGATTGTAGAGTGCGAGAGAGAGGGGCTTGAGTTCAAGGGTGGGGGGAGCAGTTGTGCTTTGGGTCCAGGCTGTTGGTGAGCGCTCTGATGAATAGATTTACTTCAGGCCCGGCCTGCTTCCAGATAAACAGGAACGCAAAGTGTTTCGGAGGAGCGCCTTGTGATGGTTCTTCTGCAGCAGATATGGCACTGTTGCTGTAGATCAGCAGGTTTTTTAAACACTTGGCAACAGCTTTCCACCTGCGTGTCTGGATTTTTATTCCAATAGCGTAGCCGTAGACGCAAATGTAAATTTTTGCCCTGCCACTTTGCCGTGCTGTTTTTTAGGTGAAGTTAGCACAGCGGGCAAATAACAGATGGTTTTCTCGTCACGGATAAGGTTTTCAATTTCAATTCGGCTAGCATGGTAGACGGGTTGGATTCATGATGCAAATTGGGTTTAGGAGTTTAAAAAGTCCTGTTCTTAATATATTCAAGCTGACTTGGGCTGATTGGTTGATGCTGTTGTGACCCTTGATCTTTCTGTCTTAGGATTGGCTGACAGAGAGTGCTAGGCTAATAGCCAAGTCAGGAAGAACTGTGGAGTGGGTAACGCCCCTGGGACTTCCAATAGTTCAGCCCTACCACAGAATGAAGAACCAAATGGTAAGTGTCGGTTAAATTCCCAAAATCAGTCTTTTATTCTGCCTGTTTTCATGGGATGCAAGAACCTCCACTGAGCTTTATTTGTAGTTCACCTCCCGTCCTGTTGGTGGCGCCAAAACAGTAAAAGATCATTTTGTTCCAAACCTGTATGACTTATTTTTTCTTTGTGGTGGAACACAAGGATACATTTTTATAGCTCTTTTTGGAAACAGTAAAAGCAAATGGTGACAGGCTTTAAATAACTTTTTATAGTTCACACAAAAATGATGACCTGTATGACTTTTTCTGTTGAACACAAACAAAGATACTTTGAGAAATGTCTCCGTGGTTTTGTGTCCATACAATAAAAGTCGATGAGTGTCATTGTTGTTTAGTTACCACTGTACTTCAAAATATCTTTTATGTTCCTCAAAAGCAAAAATAGTCCTACAGCTTTGGAAAGACATGAGGGCGAGTAAATGATGGAAGAATTTTAATTTCTGTGTGAACTGTTCCTTTAATTTTGTGTTTCTGTGTTTTTTGTCTAGTAAGGATAAAAGAGGTTTTTGGGTTAGCATGTTGCCAGACTGCTTGAACTTAAACAGCAACTAAATTCATTCAACACAACATTTTCCCTAAAGGCCCGTGTGCTGTAGTAGGACTCCCACGAGATGCTCCACTTTACTTCCTCAGCAGAATTCAGCGGGGAGTCTGTTGGCCCCCTGCTCACTGCCTGTCAGAAAGGTCTTGTGCAGCTGGGAGTGAAACGATGGACTAACCCGCTCGAGGTCTCGCATGCAGACGGCCCGCGCTGCTGTCAGATAGCATCAGCCACATAGCTGAGGCAGCACAGCGGTGGTCTGTGGCGCGTGGGGGAATCCAGCTGAGAGCATCTGGCAACCCGTCTGTTTCTCAGTCACTGAGCATTAGCTGCTACTGCTGTTTCTGGGCTGGGCCTAATACCACATATTCAAATATTTCTGAGGTTTTCTTTTTTAATAAATAAGCATTTTCTGCTGTGCACGTTTAAGTGTAGTTGACAAACATTTGCAATGGTTTAATGAATATTGAGGCAATTTTAAAGAATAGTTCCCTCCAAATTCTCAACAAGAATAATTAAAATGAAAATTTTTACACGCCACATTTTTCTACAGTGACTATTCATAGTCACCACCATAAAATTAGTCCAGAGATGTACTAAATGTACATTTTTGCATGAACTATTGTTTTAAGGTGTAAATGAAATAGATTTCTGAGTCTGCTAGCAACCTTTTTATTTTAATAAATATGCAAATGCTAGCCAATATTTTCCTGCCTTTTGGTTGTCAAATACTGTGTGTAAAGGAAAGGGCTGAGGTATATTACTGTAAATTTAGAAGAATCTCTCCCAGCATATGTGGCTACTTTTTGTTTAGTTACAGAATCTACAAGCAGTGGCTAACAGGCTAATTAGCCAAACCTTGTTTGTTTATTTGATGGGTAAGACATATATAATAACCAATCAGTATCGTTCTTTTGTTCCATATCAGTCCAATCCTATTCAATCAATCCTTGTATGCTGTATGTTGGTCCTAAACACTATAATCAAGACCCATAAATGTAGGTCATTGTTTTATTGGTCTTTTTATGGAATGTCTGATGAAAATGGTCATCAATCAAGGACCGGTGCTCCCTCATAAATTCTTCACAACTGAAGCCCGTTTTCTTTTGCAGAGCAGAAGCTGTGAAGACCGTTTATGGCATTTGGCGTTTAAAACCCTCCCCATCTAACCACGGGCTGTTCAAAGACGTTATAATTAATGCTCAGCGCTTATGTCTCAGCTTAATTATCATTAGCTTGTAATCGTAATGGTCCTCTTGCTAAATTTAGCATGAAAACAGCAGCTTAGCTTAAAATTTATGCCGCGTGACACAGTTTTACGCCCCTTTGTGTTTGCAGAGTTGTAACAAAGACCACTTTTTCAAAAATTGCTTTTCTCCTCCAAAATCCGATACGACCCCCAATGTATTTTTGTACATTCATGGTGCTATTGGTGTCACAACAGCTGAAAGTCATTTACATTACGATACAGAACGCCCAATTTTTCTGCTTCACTATGCTTACCCGCTGTTAGTCACTCACCCCTTTATCCTCAACAGATGGCTGATTGGTCAGGGTCAGAGGTCAATGATGTACAACACCATTTAGAGCGTCAGCCTTGGTACTTGGTTTATATTTATTTCGCCTAGCGATGGACTTGCTAGTTGGTCGCACCAGGGGCCCTGCGATTCCCCTGTAAATGTCACACTTACGAGATTAATGTAGCCCCATCAAGACCCCATTAATCACCACAGAGCCCCGGCTCTACCTCCACCTGTTAGCCGCACCACCCCTGCACGAATGAACCAGCATGATGGATCTTAATGACCCTTAATGGCATTGTGCAAGGGATGAGTTTTACAGCCCCATTTTATTCAAATGCTGCTTGTTTTAATATCTTCTCGTTACAGTTTTTGTTTCATTATCATACTGGGTTATTTATTTCTGAGGGGTCTATAGTACACTATCAGGTTGTGAACTCTGCAGTTTTAAAGTTTTACTTAGATAATGAGAATTTCTGGGCATGAGGGCTTGCTGAGACTGTAGGACAAGATCCAATGTAACGGTCTAGTTTGTGAGGAGAATTTAGCCCTGCAAGGCTAAGAAAGCCCCTTGTAATTTGTTTCCCAAGCTGTGAAATGTTAATGTACCTTCTCGTATTAACATCAAATTGTGGCCATGTGTTTCATCCTAAGCATCCTCTCAAGTAGGTTCACCTTGTTTTCCTGTTGACTTACTGACTCCGATGTCATCAAGACTATTTAAGTATACACTAAGTGTAGTGTGCTACAGTTGTGTCAGGATGGGAGTGGTCCTTTATATCTGTAGGGAATGCCCACTGTTTATTAGCCCATGAATTCCAGATCCTGGTCTTTCATTTTCTCAATGAATACACTGTTTTGTTTGCAAATATGTCGAATTACAGATAGTAAAATGGTTTGTGAATGCCATTACATGTTGCCTTTATGATATTTGTGATTGAAAATATGTATTCTAACAAAGAAAAAGGTGCCTGGAACATTTTAGAACTTGTCAGATATCTACATGAATTCAGTATCAAAGTCATGTAAGGCCTCACAACCCCTCAGATGTTGCTACTGCATGCAGTACAGAAGATTATCCAAATCAGTATTAATCTCAGCCTCCTACTTCAAATATAATAAACGTGGTATTTTATCACTCTCTGGCAACGCGACTCCTCGACTGAGGTCACGTCTATGTAATTTAATCTCCTCCAACCCTCCCTTGATCTTTTTTTTACACAGGAAATGGCGTATTAATTAGATGCTGGGGAAATGGGAGCGCGATGCCGTCGTACCAAAGTAAACAAATAAGACGGGGTGAAATCGTCGGTATTAATTTAGTCGTCGCGCGGCCCTGCGTCTGTCGATATCGAATGGAAATTACACTCTGGAGAGAAACAGACTACGGATATGCATCGGTTAAGCTAACTAATGGGATTGTTTGCAGCTAATCAGTTTAGGGGTCACTTTTGGAAGCCAAAATGTTTCTTTCACAGGCTATACATCAATTTGAAAGAACCATGTGTTAAAACAAAGGAAGACGGCCAGGTCAGCGGGGAAGAAAGCCGTGGGGAGTCATACGTCGCCTGTTCTTTGGTGGCCAAATGCGGGAGGTGCCCTTGAAAAACGTATATGTGATTTCCCTCAGGAGTTCTGATGTATTCCCTGTCTACAGTTTGATCCCTAAAGGACACAGAGCCGTGCTGAAACTCTCAGCTAATGCTCCTTATGACCCAGAACTTTCTTGACTTTCACATGCTGCTAATTGGCTGATGTTGAAGTTTTGTCTGGTCTGAAAGTCAGATCAAACGCTAGATCCTTCAACATGCGCGCCGCGAGGTGATATTCTGTAATATCGTGAAGATCAGGGCTGCGGTGAACGATGAATCATCCATTTTAATTGATCTTTTAGCAAAACATGCTGTTGTTTGGGGGCTACATGCTAGCCTTAAAAATGTTAGCCTTAAAATTTACACAGAACCGAACATAGTAAGTTTGGGGGAAATTTAGAAAAGTATGTTTTTAATTGTTATGGACTGTACTTATTGTGTTATTTTAGATGTAGCTGTTAAAACAAGTAATACTTAGAGGCGTGGCCATCTATCAACCACACATTCTAGAAACACAATAAGCTGTGGTGATCACGCAGAAGGGTTCGAATCCGGCCTGTGTCTCAATCTCATCTCAATCTCATTTTGTCCTGTAATCTTAAATTTGTGCTCTCGAAGAAGCAATGAAAACAGCAAAATTATTTAATAACAGTTGGTTGTATTCGTTCTTTATTCAGTTTTTGAGGTTGGTGTGAGGTCATAGCTGGCCATGTTTCAGTTCAGGATTAAAGAGCTCTACAGAATAAGTGAATCAGAACACATTGGAGAAGCAGACAGTACGGTATCTCCCTCGCCTCTTCAAAGTGTGTCCTGATCAAGAGCAGGGCACACAGGCAGCTGTCCAAACCAGGAATTATCACATTTCAGATAGGAATCCCTTTATCACTGCCCGGGCGTCACGCCAACACGACAAGACGGCTTGCTTTGCTCTCGTCCCCCTTCGTTCGGAGTTTCAGTTACTCGGGGAAACCAAAACCAACAGACGAGGAGTATATAAAAAGATCATTCTGTTCCTTGATGCTGATTGGTCAATAGCTGTAGTTTATTTGCAATAAAGCTTGACTATGACCCAAACTACTGTTTGTATCACCTCACATCACTTATAGCTGATTGTTGGTTATGTTGCCTAGCAACAATATGTTACTGTTCACATTTCAGACTGTATTTTCTAAAGGAAGGATAGCATTTATTTAATTTAAATCCTGAAGTAAATAGAACCTTCAGTAATTAAATCTTTACAGTTGGGTTTGTTGCTACTGATCTCCGCTTTCAGATCTTTCTCTTCCGTCCACCTTCTCAATATCTCCTGTGGATTTTGTTGTTTCTGCTAATGAGTTTTAATAGGCTCATTAATCACTGTAATTGAAAGGCCCCATCTGGTTTCACCTTACAGGTTCCAGAAATCCATGATGTGCGCGTGAACCCAGAGGTTCTCAACCGTGAGGTCTGCGGAGATGCAGATGGGGTCATGAGTTTTTTGAACTGTATCTTATTTGCGATACATGTATGAAAAGTTTCCACTACCGTGCATTCCTGGTGGAATTTTGGGTTATCCTGAATGTGACTAATATCCAAAAGCATCACTGAGTGGCCCAAAACTGCTGGTGTTACTGGCAAGAATTTGGGAATTTTGGAACTGGGTCACTGACTAAAAAAGACCAAACTCTTTGTAACCTGGTTAGAACACATTGGGGTCACAGTGACCCTGTAGCCCATCACGGCACTCATTTACCAGCACTTTTCATTTATTTTCCTGCTGTTTACATCACTCCATCACTGTCCAAACTGTCACCGTTCTCATTTTAGGATGGGCTTCAGGGGCCCCCGAGAGACTTCTTCTAAAATGAATGAAGCTCCCATGTTCGTGACAGCTCCTGTACTGAGAGCAGTCACTTATTGATATGTACTGAATCTACTTTAGCATCTATGTGATGGACTTCAACCTTTGCTAAGGCTGAGCTCCTGTTTCTTAGTGGTATTGTGTTAATATTGGTGGTTTGTGGAACATCTTTATTGTTTGGTTGTCCTCTTGTGGATGGCTGTCTGTTGAGTCTCATGCTCAAGTTTCAGTCAGATGTCTTTGGGGGAGATCAATAGGAAACTTGAAGGTCACTCTGGCACATTTAGAAAGAGAAGAAGATTGATTGTAATATTCGTATGCATCAGTTTATACTTGAGGTCAAAGAGGCATGTTAGCCAGCTAATGAATTGAATGAATATATATATATATATATATATATACATATATATGATTTCATCATATATATATATATATATAGAGAGAGAGAATATGGATATTACACTGGAGTTAGTATTGGTTGCAAAGCTAGGCANAAGATTGATTGTAATATTCGTATGCATCAGTTTATACTTGAGGTCAAAGAGGCATGTTAGCCAGCTAATGAATTGAATGAATATATATATGATTTCATCATATATATATATAGAGAGAGAGAGAGAATATGGATATTACACTGGAGTTAGTATTGGTTGCAAAGCTAGGCAATTTTGAAAATATTCCAAGTCAGAATATTACAAGAATTCACTGGAATTATTTGGAAATTTGGGGTAAAACCGTATCATATGCAAGCATAACTTATTTGCTTCCTCAACATAATCTTTATTTGTGTGTCATAATTCCCATGTATTCCCAAAAAATCCTGTTTAAGTTTCCAAAATTTCCAGAAATCTAAAACATCGAAACTCTTTTATCTTCTTTTTTGTTTTCTACAGCTCAAGAGCAGCATGCAGAATCTGAACATTCACATAGGCCACGATGCCAATGAGTAAGTGCTGACTCTCTCCATCACACAGTGACCCCTGCATTGACGCTTACCTGACCTTTGACCTCTCTTCACATTTCCATGCACTCCTGTTAATTGTGTTAACATGCAGCCACAGAGGATATAAAAAACTATACCTAATTTCCATGTTTCCATTTTGTTTTCCTTTTCATGGAATGCACCAGTATTCCTGAAACAATGATTTGTCTTTTAAATCTTATAAAAAGAAACAACATTTTTTAAATAAATTGGATTTGCATAGCTTGTGGGGTTTAAACAGGGGTGTAGAAATACATTTTGTTCCGGTGCCTTCAGTGGCTGGGCTGCATTTATTATAATACACGGAAGACCCTGGAGAGTATAACAAGCAAAAAGACCCTCAGATGAGACGAGTGGCATTTCGTGTTGAAATGTCACCGCCGCACTTTTGCTATGTCATTTATTGAATGCAGGGCTACACAGAATGGACAATGAATTCACATTAGCAGTGGTTTTATCATTCTTAGACATGTACTCGCAACGGAGACAGAGGACGTTTTGACATATTTGAGTTCGGATCTGTAAATTTTACTGATATCAATTGCGTCGTTTCAAGGTGGAATGGCCCTTTAAGGTTTCACCCAAAAATTAAAATTCTGGAAAATATTCACTCGTGTGTCTTTCCAAACCTGTATGACTTTGTCTTTCTTCTTTGGAACACAAAAGAAGAAATTGTGATCTGAAATCAGTCATGAATTATTCTTTCAAGAATCAGACACACTACAGTGGCTGACTGGTTTTTATTAGAAAAAAACATGGTGTTTTTCACCCAAAAGCTGTTACATGATTTCAGAAGATTTGTACTATAGCCCAAATGTTTTCTGTAAGACTTCTGTGGTGATTTCTGCATCTTTCTAGAATCCTAAAAGTGTGGAATCCAGTTTTAAGGAAAGGACCGCAGAACATTCTTACATTTTTTTTATCTTTTGGGTTCCACAGAAGAAAGTAAGTTATAAGATTTGGAAATGGCACTAGAGTGAGTAAACAGCAACAGAATTTGATGTTTGGGTGAATTATTCATTTAGGCCTCACTGGTAACAGGTTGTGTTTATCAAGATACTGTCCACCACCCTTGTACCATATGTTCATAAGCCAACATCATCTTTTATTAAACAAACTCTTCGGTACTTCCAAACGAAACAACAAATGTTCAATCCCAACACAAGCATCTGGTGTTTAATACAATCACTTAATTTCAGTTGTGTTCCAACCACCTGCAAATCTTTACCCAAGTTTAGCTAGAAATATCTACCAGGTCTTCTCTGGCAGCTTCAGATGGAAGCTATCTCCATAACCTTCCACCAGAAGCTGCGGGAACATGATTAGAAACCACTTACAATGGGTCTCACTTTTGTGCACTTAAAGTTCACTATCACTGCCACTGATAGACTAACAGTTACAGCTGTACTGGGTACATGGGTGCTGAAAAGGGAACCCCCACCACCCCTGCCAGAGACCACCGAAAAGTGCTTCCAGCTAGACCGATAACCACCCTGCAATTGTACGTCTCGTAGGCTTTGAGAAAAAACAGAACGTTGATGTGTCTCTGAAGACAGCAGACAGAACCATCCGGTTCCACTCGAAGCCAAGCGACAGTCTGGACTTCGGTTAAGCTGGGATTTGTACCTCCTGTCAGATCTCTCCAGCGATACTTCATAACAATGTACCAGACTTCAGGTGTGATATATGCCTCTAGGTGTTAGGAGAAATATTAAACCTTCAAGCTGGTCTAATGGAAATGTTCTGATTTCCCTGAGCACGGTTACAGGTGGAATACAGATGAAAAAGGAGCTTGTTCTAAATCAGCAAAAAGTGAGACCAAGCTAGAGTTTTCACACCAGGCTTGACATTAACCACAGATTGTGCACTCAATAACTCGGATGTCCCTCAAGTGCTCTAATTAGAGGCTAAATAGCCCCTTATTAGTGAGTAGACCTGAATAAACGATGAAATTAAGAGGGTGGCATCATTTCAGTCTTATGGCCCTGACCCGAAGCCATTCCTAAATTCCCACCCATCAAGAAATTATCTCCAGCACATTGTCAAGCAGTTCACTAGAGCTTAAAATTGTTAGTGGCTGTAGATTATTTCTGTCCTTGGCACATCTAGTATTTACTGTAATATGCTATAAATAAAGGTTATTTGGATATTACTGCATGCTGATACTTAATGCAGTTGTCACTACAGTTCTTAATTGCTTAATTATGTTCTGTTCACACTGAGTTTGGTTGTTATGGGAGTGAAACTGAATTCAGTCCTGAAACATTTAAGTAATCAAATTTTCATTAAGCCCACATAGTGTGTACAGAACCAAAACAGAGGACTATTTAATGCATATTTTGTTACTAGGCTATTTATCCCACTAACCTCATGCACTGTGCTTTTTCATTTACTGTTTGCTCTTTCACGTGGACCCAGCTGTTCACAGGAAACACAACTCACCAGGGAGCAAAACCAGTGACCCCTGGATTGGTGGCTGGTGCATCCAAAGCCCCGCAGATATCTTCATCCAATCTCCAATCTTTCTAAAGCCTTCACAGTTCCTTAATGTTTCTTATTTTCTGTGTATTATCAGCTAAAGGTCGTCATACTGACATTATTTTAATGTATAGACTCCATACATTTTGCTTGACCACCTACAGCAACAGAGTAGACATGTCAGTTTGGCTTCAACATATGTAAAGAAAATATGTAAAGTAACCTGCAATTTTGTTTTAAACAGAGATGGCGGTAGAGAGGCAAAAGTTACAGAAAATTTAGAATAGAACCTTCGTTTGGGATTCGCTAGATTGTTAGTAGCATTAGTCACAAATATAATTAATATGTAGCATCTAATATAGAGGAGGTAACGCAATACCTCAACCTGGAATAAACAGACACACTCTCAGCCGGTGCTTATCCTGGACGGTAATTAAGACTGACCGGCCTGTTCAGTGATGTATGTCTTCTGACTGTACAGGTGTAGCTATAGCCCGGCGAGTGGATTGCGACAGTGGCCTCAATTAACCAAGTGTGCATGCCTGAGATTGAAAAAAAATGAGTGTGTTCTTTTCGTAACAAGACTTTTCTCTTGTACCTTATTTAGGAAACCGGACAGCATGAAACAGAAAAACGCCTTTCCTCCTAATTTTATCCACTCGCTGGACTCCACTCATATGATGCTGACCTCACTGCATTGTTACAGGTGATAGGCTAATTGTGTTTAGTTTTATATAGATTGTAATTTTGTAATTTATTATTATTATTAAATTAAAGGGATAGTCATACAAACATTCTGTCATTATTTACTCACTCTTATTGTTATTATTATTAGATTAAAGGGATAGTCATCCAAAAATTGTGTCATTATTTACTCACTCTTATGTTGCAAACGTGACTTCTGTCAAAACAGGAAGGAAATGTTTAGTAAAAAAATACAATGAAAGTGAATGGTGCCCGAGAAAAGATGACAGGATTTTTGTTTGAACTGTTCCTTTAAATCATTTTTTATTTTTGTTGCATTGCCTGTCTTTGCGTTGTAGGGCCGGTCTCACATTTGTATCCGTCCATGACTGTTATTGGACCCACGCTCTAACCGTGGACGTTATGAACAAGGTGTGTACGCTTTAGCATTCAATGCAGGATGTATTTTAAACGCATGTTTTTCGACAAGAACGGCTGAGCGGTTCAGCCATGTCAGATTAACCGCCAGATGTTAGCATGCCGAGTTCACCATATGTTCAATAACAAACCCAGCGCAGGTTATTTTGGTATTGAATGGCCCTTCCTCTGATCCTCTCAGCTGAAGCAATTTTTGGAAAGTTGCCATCAAACAGACTTCCTGAAAAAAATGCTTGTTAATTTCACAAATCATGATTTGATAATTTCACGTTACATAGTGTGATGTTAGTTAAGGGTACGTTATTAACTTCAACATGAATTTGAAATGTAATATTAGTTCTAAATACATGTTCCTTTTGATATTGTGAACGATTTATCTGTGCGCTTTGTTTTAAAGAAAAAACGTTTTTTTCGTAATCTTTCATTAAAATGCAACAACTTGCTCCGCCCCTAAAATGACATTGCTCTTCTGCTGACATCACGGAGTCCTGTTATGTTTAGGCCCCTCCCCCCCGACCCCCATGTAAATAAAGCTCACTTATTAAAATCCAGCCAGTTCCTGATGGATAAAACTGGCGTACAACGAAAACACGACATATTCTGAAACTTAAAGTTGCGGAAGCCGTTTTGTAAAGACTTTATTAAAGCTACTCGATGCCCACGTTCATGTTTCAGCTCCAGATACTTGCAATGAGTTCATGAAACTGAATAGCACCTATTTCTCGAACCATATTCAGCTGTCCAATTCTGTTTTCTGTCTTTTATCTTCTCCCATCCCTCTCTGCTCCTGTGAGCTGCCCATTGTCTGCAAGTCATGCCCTGATGTGCTTTGTGACTGCAGATTTCTCTTAAAATGGGACAGTTCAAATAAGAGCGGACTGAAAGCGGAGCCGAGAGGGAGATAGCATTCAAGTCGGCTTATAAGTGTGCATAATGATTGACTGAGTGCTCTTTGTGGTCTTCAGGTGTGTCGTGAACAATTTGTGGCTCTTCATGATGAACCCATTTTAGACGAGCTGTCCAAGTTTCTTCTCCAGAAATACTGCAGTAAACCTCCGTGAGTCTCATTTGCATATCAGCTTTACATTTCTAAATGATGCTTAACGATTGTAGTTGGTCGTTAAAGGGATAGTTTCCTAAAAATTATCTGTTGTTTCTGTTATCGTTTACTGACCAGTTTTTCCTTTTAAAATAATTTATTTAAATACTGAAGAATACTCATACTTTGGGAAATTTATCTACAAGACGAACTTTTAAGCTTCGGACCAAAAGGTTTTTAAGATAAATGAGAAATTATCTAGACATTTGGTATCCAAAAATGCATTTCTTTATTCTCTGTTAACATTCTAGTGTCATATATTTCATTAGAGAAAATAAAGTTATTTAGGCCTTTGTGTTTTAAATCCCACAGCGATGTATCCAAGCCAAAGAAGTTTCAGGAATACTGGAAGATGGCTGAGCTTTTAGCAAAGGTTCCTCAGACTGGTGAGTTTAACCCATCAAGTACCACAATGTATGTGATTTATGAGCTGAGTGACAGCTGTCAATCACCAACAGATACGATTGACGAACAGATCAGTTTTAAGGCAGCTTTGGGTTCTTGCATAACGGCGTGTCTTCCTACAAAATCACACACGAGCTTTTACTGTATGTTCATCAACGAGATAGATTTCATTAAACTGATGACAATTAATTCTGTCAGCTGGATAATCCGCTTACGTAACACCGCCCGGGAGGCAGCGGACCGGACAACATAGGCAGAAATACATCCACCGTGAAATCACACACATCTGTCGTGACAAGATGTTGATTCAGCAGAGCCAGAAATCCTGGAAATATAGGAGTTATAAAATTCCAAATTTTCCAATCCTGGAAAAGTGAAGGGAATAAAGAAAAAGTCATCTTAAAAAGTAATGAAAGTATATTTGGGAAATATAAATGTTTGTAGTTATGCATAGTTATAGTAATCTCTATAAAAGTTCTTATCCAGTAATATCACAAACGACTGGAAAATGTTCGAAATGATAAATAAAAGCTAGCAATATAGCGTAAACAGCATCTTTATTTGCCATGTGACTGCATGCACTGATTTCATTTCTGCTCAATTCTGATGGTGATAATTACAGCTGAGTCAGAAACATCTATTAGATTCAGTCGTGGTGTTGGAGAAACCCAGAGAAGTCACTCAGTGTTTTTTAAGGATCCTTCCTATTATCACTAATGAAATTGGCCTGCTCAGGGGACAGCTGGAGACTGTGTGTGTGTGACATCTTGGTCATGCCCTGGTGAACAAGCACGTAGATCACCCACAATTCAATGCATGAGTCAGTCTTGCCTGAAACTGCTGAAAAAGTGTTTTATCCATATTTCCATCTCCTACGGGAATCATTTTATGATTTCTGATTGATTTCAGAAGTGCAGATGAAATTGATTGGAGATGAATTGATCCAGTAAACGAAGTGACATGGAATTCTGTTATTAACTAAAGGGCCACATTTTTGCAGGATTTATTGTTTGCAGGCAATACATAGATTTTACAAAGTAATGCTTAAAAGTCAGAGTTCATGAAATGTCATTATATTTCGACAATCAAAGTAAGAAAATGATGTTTTGCATAAAGTCTGCAATGAAAGATCTTAAGCGGTTGCATTGTAAAATATTTTCATGACATTTAACCACATTTAACCCAATTCTAAGTAACCACAAGTATAATTACTTATTTCATAGATTTTGTACTAAAATATTTCTTTGTGATTTTTATCCCACAATTCCGTAGTGTTCCGTAAATTCCGTAAAAAAAAGTACCATAGTGTTTCCTTTATATAGAGACTTGTCGATTACGTCACTGTTATAAACAGCACACACTAATTAAGACACCAACAAAAAGCAGTGAACAATGTTATGACTACTTTTAAAAAAGGTTTTAATTAGGTGCATGGCTCAGGTGTAAACGCTCAACACCCTCTGAATCTATTATCTGAGCATTGACCCGCCAAGTTTAAATGACTTTATAACGAGAGCTAAATTTAGCATCCGTTCGCTGTTTGCGTTCCGGTGTTTTTTTTGAGTATCTAATCATGTAATTGCTCTCCTGCAGGTGATTTCGACCTAAAAAAGGTGAAAGAATCCGTGTATTTCTTCAGCTGAGGAGCGTGTCTCGCCGCTGATGGACGGGTTTCATCAGGAAGCTAAGGGCTCTCCACAGACCTCATCAAAACAGATTGCTGCTTTTTGTTTTTTTACCGCGCAGAGAGCCTGCGTGACTGAGATGGGATCGGTTGATACGGAAAATAAGTACCTTGGCAAGCATGCGCGTGTGCATGCGCCCAACCATCAAAGACGTCGCTTAAGCACTAAAGACGAGTTCAGGCTAACGCAAACAGCGGGAGTTGCTGCATCCGAGGCTTTTCCCGGGTATGCCGTCTCAGCAGGCCTCCGATCTTCTGGGCTGATTGACCGCACGATTTCAGCTAGCATCGATTTCAAGGCAGATCATCAGAAAGGTCTTCAGTGACATTTTCACTTGAGCATGACTTACCTCCCAACATCCCCCACAGATGCCTTCTCACACATGCATCCAGAGAGGAAACCAGATAACATTTATGATAATAGAATCCCGTTCTGTATGTTTTAGACGCTGTTGATGATGTTCGACTCTTGTGGAGCTCTCAAAAGCACTTGAGTGTGTGAGTGTGTTTTATAAACGAAGCCTTTTTGATGGACTCCGTACAGGAGCAATGTATTACGAATGGATGCGAGTCCGTACACTTGGCATTCGTTGAGAAATAAAGTCAATATTTTTGCACAAGGGACTGCAAAAGGTTAATTGTTATTGAAATATCAAGACCCAGTACATTTCTTCAGTAGCTTTCTCTCTTTGTTTTCTGAATTCTTGGTATTAAAAAGGGCAAAACAAAACCAATTTAACACAGGGCTACACTTGATTACACAAGCATTGACATCAACAGACATTCATTTGGTGACATCCTGGGCTGCCTCTATGAAGGAAGTTGTCATACAAAATTGATAGGTCTATTTTTGTCACATGGGGTAAGTTGTGCCAGTTTTCCTTCAGGCGAGGAGGAATGTCATGGAAAGCACTCTGAAATATAATTGGTTTTACCAACATTTGAAGAAGCCTGTGTCATGAGATGAGGTATGTGTGAGAACATTATAACACCGTCTGATTCTGTGTTCTGTACCCTTTAAAGTTCTCATCAGCTTCTGCCCCTCGTAACCCACAGTGCACTGCAAACAAATGAAAATTGCTCTCGAATCAACGGGTTGGACGACACGCTGCTACTAATCATGTGTGAGGTGGCTTAAAATCGTTAGGCATATAGCCTAAGAACTCACACTTACAACAATGGCCATCAAGAGAATCAGAATTTTTTAAAGAAACGGCACTTTTACAATCATGAAAATAATATTTCCGAACTGTCATCAACTTCTGAATTGATGAATGCATGCATAAGAGATGAGGGAAGTCATTTTTAAATAGCCAACGTCGATATGTGCACACCTGCGACCAATGAATATTTAAAAACATTATATTTTAAAGTGTCAACATTCTGTAGGTAACTATGGGTCACTTTGATTGTCTCACTATGAAGTGCTTCTGTCTCTCCAAAAAATCAGAGAAATACTCGTCTGCTAACTAGTCTTAAGTCAATCATTAACCCTAAAGTTATTCTACAACATGGTCATGTAAATTTAGTCTTTTCCATTAAAGAGTAGTTGACAATGTTTAACAATGTTTTTATCGAAATCATCATCAAGGTTTTTCTCATTTTATTGATGAAAATTATTGTAACTTTTTCACTACCATAATCTGGAATACAACTTAAAGGTCCTTTCTGAAATACAATATTATTACACCTGAGACAAATATAACCTTCTCGTGGGCAAATAACGTAAACTTTATTGCTTCAGATATTTGAATTTGGCAAAATGTTACACTTGGTAAGAGTTGAATTACCTCAACCTTTGTTTTTGGTAACATAAAATGGAAGCATCATTAAAAGCAAGATATATATTTTTTTTTAAATTAACATATGGGGAGACATTGTCTTGTGGGCTGTAGAGCCCTCAGGAAACCATTTAACAGACTGTTTTTACAAGGGAAAGAAATTAAAATATTCCAATAAAAATTGGACTTTATACTCTGCATTAAAACAGTCTGATGCAATTACAACTGTCTGCCCAGTTTGTTCTTTTTAAAAATCAAACTATTAAACACACACTTGGCTTCGTCCTTTCTGAGTATCCGATGCATTGTTCAAGCAAACAAGAAAATGCTACAATGCAGCTTGTAGTCAGTCACTCTTAGCAAGTGAAATGAAATGTAATCGTGGCATATAAATAGGTCTGCAAGAATTCATTGACCAAGAGGATCCTGGCGCCTCATTAGGTAGCCATGGCGAGCGAGTGATGCAGCAAAACAAAAGATAGCAGAGCGTCTCATGGTCGCCTCATGTTCCCACTAAGATGTGTGTTGCCCTGTAAATCTGTTCAGATTTTAAGCAGTTATGTTTGAAATGCTGTATTCAATGAAGCACAAACTTTCTTAAAATCAAATCACATCAAATCAAATAAAAAAAATCATTCTTGATAATCAAGAACCAACTTTTGTGAAACGACTTAAGTCCTTCTGAATTAAGACGTAAAAAATTTGAATGCACCAGATAAAGGTAAATTGGTCTCCAGTCATTAGCCTTGGGACTGCACCAGTATAATTGGTTCAAACTTTTTGTGATATTCACTCCCATGAACCCTAATTAGGAAACTGTCTATTGATTTATCAGTCGCTAGTGCGCTAAATCAAGATAAGGACGCAACGTGCTCTGTTGTGGGACAAAACTATCACATGCACACACAAAGTGTTAGTCAAAATCAAGGCAATTAAATTATATTTGTTGTCATCCTTTCATTTCATTTAACACACCTTTACATATCTTTCTTTTGGCCCAACTTTGGTCTTAAGAAATAAGGGAAACGGAATTACAGTTCCATTGCAGAATTACAATGTCTCATTTCAGCAGCCATTTAATACAACATCATTTTTCTCAGTTTTCTATAACAATATTGTGCATAATAGGTTAAATATCTATTGTCTAGCTGGTTCGTGTTGAGAGGAAATAAGCTCCTACATTGTGATCCAAAGCAAACTGTTTTGTCCTGATATTTGGACTCACACCAGTTTGCATCCTTGTACTACGGTATATAAAAGGAGGAGGATATATTTGTAATCTTTGTGAGCAGCTACAATAAAGAAAACCATTTCAAAGAGGCAAATTGTGTGAGTGGAAGCTACATTAATGTTTATAATGTTTATAGGTACAATGAAAAAGTTCCAATCTTACAAGAATGTTACATGTTCTTAGAGTGGTATGTCATGATGTCTCAGGGTTTTTTGTGATGTTGTGGCCAGTCATACCACATACATTCTGAGAGTCAAATCTGAGGTGTGATGAAGAAATGAGAAAAGTTCTTGCTGAAGGACAGTCCACACATTCCTGACAACAGGAAGTGTCCACCAGTCCTGTCGTGGTCACAAATTTGATGATAATCTGGATCTAATGTGATGTTCCGTTTCTGGTAGGCTACTTATTGAATCCTTCTTGGGCGGTCCTGAATCCAGACTGGGTCTCATCTGGGGAAGAGATGCGGGAGGGAACGCGCCTACAGACATTTGGTGCGGTAGCGCCATTCTTGGAGGGATGCCACCTCTGAAACCTGCAGGCCCTGGGAGGTTCGGAGGAGGACCGATGGATGTAGAGGAGACTCGGGTGGATTGGGGAGGGCTTGGAGCAGCTGGTTGCACCAATTCATGGGGCAAGGATGGCTGGGAGGCGGATAAAGCTCGTGCATCCTGGCTTAGAGCGCTCCTGGGGCCTGGAAGTCGGTGTGTGGGGCTTGGAACGTGTTGCTGTGCAAGGGAAAGCTGTGAGCCGGAGGGTGCGCCTGGGGGGCTGGATCCATACTGGAACGTTCGGCCAGTAGTGGCCAGTGGGCTGTGGACAGGTGTGCTGGCAAGAGCTGAAGCGAGAGCTAGGGTGGAGTACTGGGACCCCGGAGGCGTCTGGCTCTGGACCACCTGGAAGCGGCGCACCATGCGAGGAGACTGAACAGCGCCAGAACCGACAAGAGAGTTGCCCATCTGGGGGCAGAAGCTCATGGCCACAGCCTGTTGGAGGGTTGCAATGGCAGAGCTGGTGGACGGTTGGCTGGAAGGTGCAAACAGGCTGCCATGAGTTGAAGGAGTCATAGACATGGCCCTGGGTCTCTGCATGTCTCCTTGTTTAACCAGTTTAACCATCTCCCGGTCATACTTCACAATCTCCTGGATCATCTCATTTTCGCGGTTGTTGAAGACGCCAGAGTTAAGGTCGTGCTGGACTTTGTGCATCAGGATGGAGTTCTTCTTGCCTGAAGAATAGATACAGATTGTGAAAATTATAGCATTGTCTTTGCAACTTTAATCAAATTCTGTTTAAAGATAAACCACATACAAAACATTTTTTCAAAGCCACACCTCCCACAGATAAAGGCCAGTTTGACTGGCAAATTGGACATACTTTATGGTCCAGCACCTTCCATAGAAGATATATATTTGTACTGTATAAACATATTTAGACCAGTTAGTGATAAGTATTAGGAAGTGAAGTGACTTTAAACAAGCATAACAAAAAATGTTTCTGAAAAAAACACCCTGCCTTTAATGCCCACTTATAATAATAATGCCAACTGCTTTAATCTTTTATTCATGTAACAACAAATCCATTACAATCTTTTTTGAAGCAGTGGCTTAATATGAATTAGCATACAGCACTTAATCTTTGTCTCATTCTTAAGACATACAGTAGTAGCTAATTAATAATTCTTTATTTCAATGCCAAATTAGCATAAATCGCTATTTCATTAAGTATTACTATAACTTCAGGTTATAGCCAGTGATTTCACAAATGTTATGACAATATAAAAAATGTTACACAATCTCTTTCATTTTGTGATAAATTAACCTTGTCACTTCTTAAAAATGCTCATGGCTGTGTAAAACTGAAGAATAATTTTATTCACATTTACAGATATGCACCATGTAAAGAATAATTTTTGTGTGTCTGTTTTTTGTACTAAGTATGTGCTTGCATAGACGTCTGCAGTCAGAACAGTCCTGTCATTTCACTGATAACTGCTCTTCCATCATTTATGGGTTAAGCCCAGAGCCTGCTGTGTTCTCCAGTGAGAAGAAGCTGTGATATATCTCTCTCTGGTGTTATTCTGCCGAGTCACTTCCCTGCTGACTTTACTCGAGACACGGCACGCGTCTTTCACCTCCACCCTGCTGCTAACCGAGACCAATTTGAGGCTAAAACGACATCATTCGCACAGGTCGTCCCTTCATTTCCTCTCACTTTCGTGTCCAAAACCATCAGACCAAATAACACTCGAACCTACCGCTCTGTTTTTTAGCCTTAAGCTGTCTTGGGGTACATCAACGTGTCATTCAGAGCTGAGATATTTGGACACGCCCTGTTTTTAGCATCACTGATTTCTCACACTGAATAAGCAACCGAGCCATTGTTTACATTTGTGAATTTAACAGGCTTTTTTTGTCAAGCAGATGTGATCATGGAAGCGGATGCTGTTCTGCAAAGTGACTGGATCCTAAACTCCTCCATGAGCCGAACTGATCGTTTATGGAATCTGGCTGCCATGGCAACAGCGCTGAAGTGGGGTGGCTGCATGGCTCATGTGTAAACAACCGAGGTGGTCATGTGACAGGGGTGACATCATCAGCACACTGACCTTGTGAGATAAGGAATGGCTCTGAATGGATGCCGAGCGGGGTGGGGAGGGGGCAGGTAGTCTGCCTCTCTTGGCAAATTACGTGTTTATATGCTGAGGATATAAGCCAGGAATGGCAATACAATTGTGACACACACATTTTGGAAGGAACTCAAAATTGCTCACAGATGTGACCAATGAAATTCCAGACATAAAATATCTGTGTGGTGGTGTTATCTGTGTACCAGTTACATCAGTCTCTGTCACAGATAAACACAAAAAAATGTTGTGTGGCAACACCATAACAATTTTAGGTTGTAAGAACGTTTCCCTAACATAGCATTAGGTAACAAAACTGTTCAGTTTTTTATGCATTATATTAACATTAACTGCTTAAATAAAAAATATTATTCAAAATTTTAAAATTTTGTAACATTTTTTAAACGTAACAGTAACAACTTAAGAATACTGTTTGTAATGTATATGATTATATATTTATATATATATATATATATATATACATTAAATATGTAACATTAAATATATAACATTTATATATATGTAACATTAAAATGTTCTACTACAAACCGCAAGAACGTTTTTTAATAAAGAATCTTTAGAGAATGTCCGCCAACGTTCAGAGAACACTACCATGATACATGCCCAAATAACCATGGTGGTTTCTTATACCTGTCACAACACTATGTATCATGCTACTAAATCAGCTCTGTCTGTAACAGACATACCTATCCGGTCAAGGCGATCGATGGCCACTGTCTCAAAGGCTCTCCTCATCATGGGGTATTCCTCCAGGACTTCATTGAAGTTGTCCACAGACAGCGAGTACAGTCTGCAGTAGGTGTCTGCTCGGACACTTGCGGTGCGTCTACCACGAGTCAATAAGCAGATCTCTGAAGAAAAAAGAAAAAAAGACATCATGGTTGTGGTTCCAGAACACGTTAGGTCTCTAGGTCAGCTGAGGGAGTTATTGTTATTGTGTAAGGTTATTTCGCTAAACCAGTTCTGAACCTAAAAACAACAACTTCGTTGCCACAGAACAAATATAATGTACATTAGGCATTTAATACATTGACATCTGTGTCGCTTTGACCTAAAATATTGCTATGAAATTCTCTGCTGGAAAAAAAAAAACACCTTAGGGTGGATTGGTCAAGCTGGTGTTCAGCTGGTTTAGCTTGTCGACTAGCTGGTCTTCTAGCCTGACCAGCTGAGAAGTGTCTAAAATCCCTCTAAAACCATCAAAACTGACCGCCATGACCAGGAAGGCCAGGCCAGGAGACCAGCTAACCACTTTAATGGGGTGCTACATTGTCTCAGCAGGTTATGGTATAACCTTGGCATTTTGAAATGGTTTCAGGCTCATAAACAACAGTCATCTACATGTAGTTGTTCTTCCACTTTTACCATAATACACCATGTCTATATCTTTCACACAGTTCTGTTGGCTAGCAGGTAAGAAGGTCAGAACACTCAGTGTTATTGAGATGTAAGATCTTGTTCACTGACTGAAGAGGCCTTGTCTGTCTAAAGGATGGGGATTTGGGATCCCAAAGCTGGGATCTACCCAGCCGGAGATGTGGCCACACTTCAAAGTGAGTGTTGGCACAGCACTCTCTCATTGAAGCTGTTGATACCATCACAACCAAAATGTCCCTTATCCCTGCAGAGTAAAACTCCACTGTGGATTTGTGAAACATGTTTGTTGTCCAAAAACATCAAAATTTGCATCTTAATAAGGGCATTTTAGTTGAAATTGCTGCTTAGAATCCTCAAAAGTCAAAGACATAAATTCATTCCCTTCAAAGAATGAATCATACTGTGTTTTTACTGTAAAATTCAAAAGATCCTTGAATCACCATTTGAGGTTCCTTAGATGTCACACAGATGGAACACTCTGGAGAACCTGTTAAACCAATCAAGATTTACCCTTACAATGGGGTTACTTGAGGAAGGGACTGTACTTAAAATATGATGCAGGAGTTTCTCAAAGAATTGAAAGCACCCTTAGATGTTCTCCAGAGGGTTCTGTTAGCATGCCATCTGAGGAACCCAAATGTTGCACAGGGTACACAACTGACACTACTGAATTCTTGGTTAAATGCTCAAATGTCCCAGAGCTTCTACCCACATGGTTCAATAAGAAAGTGAGTTTCTAAGGAAAATAAGTAGCAGATCTTCAGACGGTCAAGACTTGGATTATTTTTCTGACCTCATTTGCATTTTTTGGTATTTGTTAAAGGCATAACATAATCTAGTAGTCTAAAAACAAACTGCTATTAAAAAATGCCTGTTGGGAACTTTAATTTATGATTATATGAAAACTGCAGTCTTGTTATCCTGCACAATTTTGCTTTTTAAGAAATAACATCTTGGATTCAAAACCAGAGTACTTACATAGTAATTTAAAGGGTTGTTCAAATAAGTAATCACATTTTACTATTAAGGATATTTAATGATTAACATGTGATTTATAATGATGGACACTATCAGTTAACAGAAAAGCCAAAATTGATCTGAAATTGATCTGACATCTGATACAACAGAACAAGAGCTTAGAAAGTAGCACCAGCCATAAACTGCCAAAATAACTGTTAGACCTCCAGTAATAACCCTGTACAAACAGCAGCCTGCCAAAAATCACATTTTCACAACATGTCCAGTTTGAGTTGCTACATCCCAATGTGCAAAACAGAACTGTCAAATCTTTGATGAAGTGCCTCAAATTTAGCTCCAGCTCTCACTTATCACAGCTGCACAAGGAAAATGTGATATTACATGTCTACATAATGTTTTTCCATGACAGAACAAATTTAAGGGTTTAGTATGGTCACCCACATCACTGTTTTGCAAGATTCTGTGACTCTGTGTAGATTCAAGGCATCATTTGAGATATTTTATATTAATTTCCAGCTGGAAAAAATAATGACAGTTTTTATTTCTAACCTAAGTGCTGCGCATGCCTCGGAAATCTTGCGGTCGTAACTTTCAAACAGATTTTCCGAACACTCACCCCACCCCCATCTGCCATTGGTCAGTCAAACAAAAAGCCCCGCCCTAACTTTTTTGCTATTGGCTGAGCTGGAAGTTGATATGTTGGGCCGATTGGAACCTTCAAACAAATGGTTCAATGTTTTGACAGCATCACAGAGTTTATAGTTCTTAAAGAAAACTGCCTGCAGATCTACTTACAGTTGTTTCTCTCTGTATAACAAGAGAAGTATTAACAGAAGCATAAAAAACATCATCTCTTTAAAACTTGTACTAGGAACAGAATGTGAGAGTGTTTTTTAAGTATAAAACATGTCATGTAAAGCAACGAAACTGTACTCTTCAGCTCAGCGGGTGTGGCATTATGAATAAACCCTCTCGTATTCCTGCACGGTAAAAACAGTGTAATTGTTTTGGCCAAAAAAGCAAAGCGGTCGACATTACAAATTGCTCTTCCACTGCTGTTGTGCTTCGCTAATTAAGTGTTATTAATTAGCCACATTGTTCTTTGTGCTTTCCCTCCTTCAGGGCCCCGGGTGTGTTAGTGCTCTCAGTGAACTCTGCCCGACTGTGGCCCTTGCAGACGGTGCCCTAAAGACTCAAGCTCAGGCTTTTTTCTGGATCACCAATGCCAGGCCCCCGAAAGTAGCATCTTAAATGGGACAGAGCTTTGCTGCAGGGAGAAACTGAGGAGTCATGTTCAAATGTCAGTGATATTTATCACTGTATTCTCAGTGCGAGGCTGCTGTTTGGGTTTAAGAGGGAGCAAAGATACGATGCACTAATATATGAGACTGTAAACATCAAGTATTCTTCAGTGTACCATCAGACTCTGCAAACTCAGCTATATCTATGTGT